>JBAJHX010000096.1:5954943-5997247 GCA_037176925.1 Amniataba percoides
CCCCCCCCCCCCCCCCCCCCCCCCCCCCCCCCCCCCCCCCCCCCCCCCCCCCCCCCCCCCCCCCCCCCCCCCCCGGTTTGTTTCTGTTCCTGGTTGCCAGAGAAACACCCAGCGCATGCGTCTGCTGCTGCACTTGTCAGACAATGGCGGTGCTGCTTAGCATTCCAAGTGAGAGGCCAAGGTGGCGCTTCCCACCATCTGCCAACAAAGGCCCAGGTCACCCAGCCTGCCTCAGGCCCCCCCTCATTTCCTTCCATCCCCCCACAGATCACCTCACCCCACTGCAGGCCCAGCTGAGAAAACTAAGGGTTTCTCCCCTCTTTTTTTTTTTCTTTACCCCTGCTTGTCTCCCTGGACGCCCCCTTCAGCCCCTCAGCTTTCATGGTACAGTACTTTCATCTGTCTTTGAACGGGCTCGCTCCCTTTTCTCTCTCTTTCTCACTCACAACTTTTTCACTTCTTTGTCCCCCATGGTTCCTGCTTTTATTTGACAAAAATGATGATGGAAGGGCAGCGAGGTGTAATGTAACCTGCAAGCACAGCCAGTGTTGGTCTTGATATGCTGCTACGTCATGTATGTACCCAGCTGGCTGGTCACACAGCACAGTAGTCCTGTATTTCAGGACAGGTGTGTGTGCAGCCTGCATGAGAAGATATCCTCATGAGCATACTCACTGTGGGATGTTATAAATAAACTGCTGAGTTGTTATGAGCCAGCATGCAGGGCTGTTCTTTCCAGAGAGGGAGTGGCCTGTTGAAGAAGACATTCTGCACACTATCGGTGCTCTACCACTTTTTTTTTCATTTGTCTTGGAAGGACATTAACACGTAATTGTGCACGTGTTTTTTTTTTATCCATCTTGAATAAACACCTGTATTTACTCTAGAAAAAGCTGCAATTGTTGAAAAGGTGCCATTCTCTGATTGTCGTCTCACTGCTCTCAGCTGTTCTCGCAGCACTCTGTATTTCCAGTGAACTCTGTGTTCGTGGATCCAGCCCACCCACACCGTGATGCTGGAAGGACCACGGTGGAGCTGCGAATGTTCACATCCACTCGTCAGCAAGTAGCGTTACAACTTTTGCCAATACTGTGTTGACGTTCATGTTGGTGAAAGAATTTATGGGTTTGCTTTAGAAATGTTCAAATGAGGTGTTGGACTGATGCTGCAGCTGAACAGTTGCTTCATTGTAAATAAGCAAAACAGCGCTGTCAAGTTTAGAAGCTATTTCTGTCAGTTGTGCCTGTTCCTTTGTCTTTGTTGGTTATTTATTTCAGTTCTCTGTTGTCACACATTTAAGAAGGCCTTTTATGCATGGCAGAATCAGGAAAAATAAACATTTCATGTTGAAACTCGCCTTTGGTTACGGTTTGTTAGCACCAGTAACCTGGCGATAACATATCTTCCAACTACTGGCTCATTGTTCTGATCACGCCACAGGCTCTCTATGTAAATTCGTGATTATTTGTTTGGTGTTATGTGGCTCTGTCAACTATCTATCATTCATTCCATCAAAGTAATTGTTGTTCTCGTAAGTAGCTGTAATGTTTCAGACAAGATAGCTGCAAGGACAAACTTGCTGCTTTAATAACAGGAAGTAATTTCACATTTTGTAACACACCTTGGCAGTGTTTCAGAGATACAGCTTTCCAGTAAATAGGAGAAACCCTCACTGTACTGACCATTTATGATTGTCTTATCCATTAACTGGTGAAAGAACGTGTGGAGGTAACGTTTAGTTCAGTTCAGTATTTCTTTTTCTTTATCCCTGTATGGCTAAATGCAGATTGAATGCCTGTTTTCTTGATTTTGATACCAAACATGACTTGTGTTATAGAAATCCAGTGTTGCTTAAGAGTTGGCTTGTTGGAGTTGAATCCGCCATCCCACCACCTAATGTTCATACTGTGGAGAAAAAGCAGTCTCAGCAACAGCAGGCAGGGAGTGAGAGCTTTGTGAGCTCTTTTATCCAACTGTGTGTGTGTGTGTGTGTATATGTGTGTGTGTGTGAGAGAGAGTGGCCAGTGGGCCAGCAGGGAGAAGGAGGGTTTTGTGTCTGCACCATCTGGGCCGTCTCCACTCACTTCCTGTGCCTCCACTCTGAACCCACTGCGCTGAGATTTCCAGGTAGCCGGTGTCATTCAAAGGCGACGTGGCATTTGTAGTGTGTGTGCCATATTTATGTGACATGAGATTTTAAGCCTTTGTGTTTTTGTTATATGGCAATTTCAGGTGATATTTGTCTACAGGGCAGCTACGTCAGCATTAACAAAGCCCTCTTTTCACTCTCATCCCCTCTTGCGTCCTTTTCCAAGTCTTTTTTTGGTTTCTTTTTGGGGTGAGATTGTTAACTACAGAGCTGTGATTCATAAATGTATTCAGTAATGGCAGATTACAGTTTATTGAGCTGTATCATCCTCCTGATCACACCCCTGCTATTTCCAAAGGCTGTATTTCCTCCTGTCTTTCCCTTCCCCTCTCTCTCACACACTCAGCACATTAGTGGCTTTACAGTAAGCTAATGACGGAGCAGCAGCTTTCCACTCCTAAATGAGGCTTACAGGTCACTGCAGGGTCAAAGGTCAAGAAGGTGTGGCTGAAGCTACTTTATGATCTCCTCGGGGAGAAAGAGTCAGCATGTCAACAATAAAGTACCTGGCAGCAGCCTGACTCAGTTCAAACTGTGTTTAGTGTTGCAAGAAATGTGTGCTCAGTGTCTTTAGATGGTCTTCCTTGAGGTGTAGTTGATCTCTGATTACGTGCCCATGATCCTCTCTGTCTCAGCGATGGTCAAATGTGAAACGCTCTCCACTGGTGTAGTTTTGTCCCTCTAAATGTTGCAGGTAATTTTTCAGCCACCCTCGGGAGTCTCATTCCCCTGATAACGGCGTCCCAGTTGTAAGTCTTTAAGTTGACATTATGCTCGCCCCTCGCCCCTCAAGCAGAAAATTAATGGGGATCAAACTAATGACTAATGTCTAATTAACGCAGTCACTTTCGCGGTTGTGCCTGATACGGGCAGCGGGGCTTGACTGAAAGGTGTCTGCATCCATCTGGTTACCTGGCCACCCACACGGAGGACTTGACCTAAATGATGTTTTCTTTCAAGACATTTAGTTCTCCCAGTGTGATTGCCTGAAGTGTTGGAGCTGATATCAGAGCTCACTAGCAGGAGCCAATCTTGAAACAGCAAAAATGAGTTAAGAAACTTAAATGAAGTGGTTCCAGCACGTCCTATTGTATCATTGCACTGCCGGTAATGCCTGTAACACCAAGCTGAAAGTTTCTTATGTATTGCCTGAAACAAACACCTGTGGAGTGGAGAAATTATTTTGCAAGTTGTCCAGGGGGAAAAGCATTGCTGGGTCTGTTTTTCAATTACAAACGTCTCTTACTGTGTTCCTTAAATGTCAATTTGCCGTGTAGAAGATTTTGTGTTCAGTATCGCCTTTTTGAGTTTCCCCCAAAATGTGACATGAAAAACTAATGCAGCTAATATCTTTGCACAGTTGTTCAAACAGTATGTTTGCTGGTTTGTGGCATGACAGCATTCAGCCGTGACCACAGGTGTTTACCTTCTGAGGTAACAAATGTGTGTGTGTGTGTGTGTGTGAACTGGCTATTCACCATTTAGATAATCTTAGATTTTTTTTACAATTTGGCTTCAGTTTTAAGGAGATCACGTCTGCTAAAATCCCTGGAAGATGCACAGTGCATGTCTCATCTTGCCGGCTCTTTTTTGCTTGACCTGCCCTTGACACTGTTACCGACAACCCCCGACCTCCAGGTGTTTTTTTTTTTGTTTTTCCTGTTACCCCAGCAGGTTGATCCCTTGTTTCACCTGTGTACATCATGCTGCATTCCCACAGCATACAGTCCTGACACTGTTGCCCCTGCCAACCGACAGTCATGTAGAGCAGACGGATCAGGTTGCTTCCTTGTTGAACACCCCTCCTCCCAAACCGCCACCCCCGTCCTGTGTCGCTCTGTCTGTCAAACCTGGGTCAAGATGTATTTGCAAGTGATTATTACTATTAATTATCTCCCCTGCTTTGTAATTGGTGGCACTGGATGTACTTCTTCATGGCTTCTTGGATCATGACGTGTGATCTGCAAATACTGAAGAGTGTTTACAGTCTTCAGTGGATTTCTTTTTCAGTCTTTGTGGGGCTTGTACTGTTTGCTAAGATGTCTCCTGTCTGGAAGTCTAAAAAAATTGCACATGCTGTGTTGTGTGATTTAACTGTGCTTCTTCTCACCTGGACTGTCACGTTAGTATAAAGAGCCGGAGCCTCTAATTACTCCTTATTTTCGAGTGTATGTGTACTCTGTGGGTGTGTTGGGGAGGGGGGGGCGGTGTTGTTTTTCTAAATTCCCTCGACAGTGAAACAGATAATGCTTCCTGTTGTGTTCCTGCTCTCTGAAACGCAACCCTCTTTTTAAAACGATTATTTTCTTTCTTTCTTTATCTCCCTTGCTCCCTCTTATGATGTCGGTTACGAGTAGCATTGCTGGCGGGGGGCCGAGAGAGATCACGGACCCCACAGGCAAGAGCAGAATAAAGGAAGACCTTTCAGACGTCACATTTTGGGGAAGGGGGAGGGGGGTGCTTCTTCTGACCAAAAACACCCACATCATGCTGTGATTGGTCAACTGTGCACTTCATTTGAACTTCTCTCAGGTCTTTTTTTTTTTTTTTTTTTCATTTTGTTATACAACCATTTGTGGAACTTTTCATATGTACACACTTAATTTCTTCCTGGAGATACAGTGCGAAAATGCCGACATCCCCCTTTTTAAAACCCTATCACACTCCTCCTGTCTCTCTTTCTCGCTCTCTCTCCCCCAACACTTTTGATTTCCGACATGGTCAAACAACACGTCGTATAAAACCATCGTTTCTAGTATAATCCAGCCCTCAGGGAGAAAGGGAGGCGTGATTTGGGTGAAAGGAAGAAAGCCAGACGTTCGGTTTCCCATAAACCATGTGACCAGCAGTGTGTGAGCCTATCTGTCACAGACAACTGCCTGAGCAGGTTACTAACCACGAGGCTTCCCTCCTTTATGTGGCTGTCACACATTCCCTCTTTTGTTTCCTGTAACATCTGAGTGTCTCCCATGTGAGTCTCATTATTACATGTTTCAGATGCCCGAAAGAAAGTTACCTCTTGTTTTGATTTCTGTTCCAACAGTGCCTAAAGCATTAATAAAGACCCAGAGTGTGATAGGTTTTTACAAGCATCTTGACAAGAGGCTTTTGTTTGACCTATTATTTCAGCTCCAGCATAAGAAAAAGAGGATTAATATTGAATGAAGTTTGTACCTTTGCTAATTCTCTGCAGTTGTCTGATCTTGTGCTCTGTCTGTCCCCTTGCCTGAAGTGGTCCAGAAATCCATTTCAGATTTTCCCTTTAACACTTGCAAAATGGTGAAGGTACATAGTGTACTCTCGGAGATGGGGCATTTTGGGCAGGGTGGGGTTGGTTAGGGGGGATCCTTGAAATCGAACTGCGCAAGCTACCGGGGCTCGAGGAAAGCCCTCTGGATCTGAATCAGCTGAATGTGTTGCATAAAAACAAATGTAGATTGAGGTAATTATCATCTGCGTTTGCTAAACAGGAAACACAGACTCCCCGCCTGTAGTTTAGTCAGCAGTATTTAGACTTCACACTGTCTCTCGCAGGAATATCTAAAATATGACAGGAATCTTACCTGTTGAGCTGCCCAGCTCTTATCTAGCAAGAAACTTGTTTTTGGCCTCCAGTTGTCTTTTTAGATTATTTTTTTCTTTAACACGCCTTTTTCCAGAATCCCACGTGTTCAGCCATCACTGGACGACCGAATCTTCCCACAGACTGGAGTCGCTGCAGTCTACAGCGTGAGTCACTGCACGCAGCCCCTCACAAAACACATCCACCTGTATGCTGCAGTGCATACACTGAAACGCGCCCCCCCCCCCCTTAGACACAGTACACAGGTTTAAGTCGTATGAGAGCATCTAAAAAGCACATTGTAGTTGCATACACTTTGGCCATGACTGTACCAAAAACATGCACTCATTTGCCAGATTATTAAATACACTTTGCTAATGCAGTCCCATGCAGCACTGCCTTTATGAAAGTTGCACGGTTCAGTTTTTCCTAAACTATTAGAGAGACGTTGATTCAGCTTTATGGTCATTTCGGAAGCTGTTATTTACTTTGGCATCAGTGAGCTGCATTGCACCTTACTGAGAGGTGTTTTTTCTTGTCACCGATATAAATAGGGTAGGGGAAATAGTCACAACTCCTCTCTTAGAACTTTATAACCATTATAATCATGCTTCATATAGGTTTTTTAGGAAATTCATCAGCAGTGTTGTAAATTGTAAATAAATTTAACACCCCCAAATATTATTTTTTTTCTATTCTGATCCGCAGAGTGCCACAGACACTGATATTTTTAGGCAGGGCATCTAAATGACATGCAATGCTTTCTCCTGACAAAATTACAACCTTAATGAAGGTAGGATTAGAGGAAAGTGTACCTAATAAACTGGCAACTGAATATATGTTCAAAAATGCCACTTTGCAAGATGTCTATAAAAGTACTCACCCCTCCTTATGAAAATGTTTTGTTTTTAACAGTGTTACTGAGCAATTGAAACAAAGCGCTATATATTGAAAGCGTAAATAAATCTTTGCAAGAGATTAAAGAGCATTTGTACGCTCAGTATATATGCATTAGTGCATTTTTTTGTTATGAAAATAAGAAGGCATAATGCTGCAGTCTGACTGCAGGAGGCCTGCTGTGGAAATCTGTCACCTCAGGGGACCTCTGCCATTCCCGCTCTCCTTCAGGAGTTAATTAACATTTCCTGTATCAGATCTTTGTCATAATCATATAACTCTTGGTGTTTTTATTTTAACTAGCCTGGGGCATCTGCATGGGAGTTGGGGGGGGGGCTTCAGGTAGATTTAGTCTCATTTGCTGTCCTTGGTTGAACTTTGGAGCCTCATCCTCAGTGAGCGGCCACACCTACTGTATCTCTCTAAAGACAAAAAACAAACCCACAAAGGGTCCTTCCCTTCCTCTGAGGATCTTAACATGATCGTCACCCCTTGCAAGTGGACATGATGCTGCACAACGATCCATGTTGAGCACTGCTGTGTGCAGACTCACTCAATGTGCATTTATCCTGAGGCCATTAATTTGTCAGAGGGCTTTGTAAAATACTGATTACTGACAATCCTACTATTAACAGCACAGATAGCTCATATCCATTGTTGCTCTTCTTGTAAATGTTTACCAAAGAAATTAGGAAGTAGGAATATTGATTTTCTTCTTCACGTGGCATTTTATTGATTTTACTCACATTAAATGAACCAAGCTGACAAAACTAATACTGTTGTGGTGCTCAGTGACACTCCCTCAGTGAATACTGACATTTTCATGGTCACTTGTGGGGAAAATATTGGCGTGTGTGTGTGTTTGTTATCCCCATGGTGCTTTTATTTCTACAACATCTGGCTTTTACAAGCATAGTGGCATACCTCATACTCTCTACTTTGATTATTTGACACCACAAAGAAGATGTTTCCAGCCATTATAACATTTTTGTTTTAAATGTTGGAGAAACTGCACATGAGAAGTCACTGTATGTTTGAGGATGGGCTGTTCAGCTCTCAGTTTATTTATCCGCTTTAACGCAACAATACTGGAAACACTGCAGGCTTCATGAGATCCTCTAGCTCTGAAAGTTCTTTTTAAGGCGTTAGGCTGCAACAATGATGACACTGGTGGAAATAAACCGTGCCTGTGGCATGAAACAGTTGTTCTGTGCAGTGGATGTGGGGATTGTTCACTCTCTTTTTTTTCCCCCACTCTCCCCCTTCCACTCATGTACAGCTCCTATACAGCCGTTTGCCTCCCCTCCCCCATCCCATCACTCTGTATGTCCTCAGAATCAGTCACTCGCCCGAAGCAGCGCAGGCTCCTCCCCTGGCAACAGCAGCTAGATTAGTTGCTTTATCCCAGGTCATCTGAGGAAAGTGGGCCACACAGAGAATATGGAGATGCAAAGGGGATTGGTACTATAGAAGCTGTACAGAATATTGGCCATAGGAGGTGATAGATTTGAATATAATGTGATTTGTAGATATTAGTCTTCTTAATTGGTGGCTCGGCTTGTATAAAGAGGGGAAAAAAAGAAGGCCCTGGAGAGAAAGGTGGGGCTCCCAGCGCGAAGTCTTGGTGTCTGCCTCCTGCTTTCTTCCTGCAGTATCCTGTCTCATTCCCTGGTGTGGCGGGCCTGCTGCAGCAACAAGCAGCACTCGCAGCAGTGCCAGCCCACCGCTGCAGCAGCCAAGGCCATCCTACCACACCACAGGCTAAGAGCTGAGTCAAATCTCATCTCTCCCCGCCGCTCACTCGGCTGGTGTTCTTACTGTGAGCCCCTCGCTGGCCCGTATCGACGAGGCTTGTTTAGCATGACTCAGTCGCATCTATTGTACCAGGTGCACTCTATCTGTCACAGATGAGTGGGAATGTAATGTGATTACTTGACCCAGTTTTGCCACATGACGCCCAGACAGCCTCGCACAAGCATAGCTGGGCACGGCAGACTGCAGAAGAGGCCAGAGCCAGCCTTGGCCAACCCCAGCAGGTGCCAACACCCAAGCGCAGTTGCAGGTCTTCACCTCTGCACATGTACAGGGGCTAATCCCAGAGCTTGAGAGCTTAATTTACATTCCTCAGCAGGAGGGAGAACTAATGACCAGTGGACTCCTGCCACCACACCCCCCCACCCGCCCCACCCCTGTGTGTGTGTGTGTGTACGTGTGTGTGTGCATCGGTCTGACATAATATCTCATTTGCTGTATCTGTCTGACCGTACTCTTTTGCCTGATACAGGTACCCAGGCATGCTTGCCCTCCTTACACTGCTCACGACATCACAAAGGGACACCCTAGCTTGACGGGCACCCCGCCCGGTCATGCCCACTCCCCGGCGCTCTCTCAGGTATCAGTACCCACAGCTTCCCCATATCGCTACCCTAAGGGCTGGGAGGCAGGCGGAGGGGTGAGTTTGTCACTGTGTCCGCCGTCATCCTCTCTGCGTATTCATGTTTGGTCTGTCTGTTTATCTGCTTGCTTTTTGTGACCTGTGTTAAGGCTGGGTGACAGTTCAACACTAGATTTTCTCATTTCTTAATGTAATCACATCATAACCCAATTTAAAAAAAGATATTATCATTAACATGTCAACACGAAGGATTACTTTTAACAAGTTATTCTTTTTGTGAGAAGATCTTGAGATGTATTATTTCTTTTCTTACATCAACTTTTACATCTTTGGTTTTTCCTGTTTGTCTCATTTCTTTTTTCACCATTTTCCTGATCCAGCAGTATGCCGTGTGTGCATGAGTGTAACTGTTTTAATGAAATTCTGATTAATTCATGATTTATTTATGAAAATGGGGTCAAATTCTAATAGAAACATCTCCGTTCATTGGCACCTTGTAGAACAAACGTACATGTACTGTATTCTATATACGGTACCTGTTTAATCCTGATAAGGATCAGGACGGGCCGAGCCCAGCGTGCATGTGACAAGTGGAGATAAACGGTATATCCTGATTAGGTTGCATATATGGACAAGCCTGAAGAGACCTGAATGCTGAAAACCTGATTTTTTTTTCTTTTGTTTGTTTTTTTTTTGTTTTTCTCCCCATTTATTTTCCACAAATGAAGTCATTTAATTCTGTCAACAGTCGCTGCTCCCTGTCTGGTTTGTCAGCTGCTTTGTACAGCTGAAAAAAGTTGCGTCACTGTGGGGCTATAGGAATATTACATTGTGCCAGTTGTACTGGTAAAGCTAAGCCACAATGATCACCTATCAGTTAAACACTACAGCTAATTCGCCACAAAGTTCCCCATTCAGAAGAATTTGCTCAACCTAATTTTCATGTTGGTCTGTTTTTGCATATTGCAGCCAAATCTGTGAGCCTGTAGCTGAATGAGCTCCGTGAAGCTTTCACGTCATGAGTTGCCTGTCATTTTAAAGCTCTGCCAGTCATGTTCAGGCCAAGGCCCTTTGGGTAAAAGCTGTGTGATAAGTTAAGGTGCAAAATAATTAATCAGGATTGGGGATGTGGGTGTAAAAGCCTGTGTGCTACCAGAGTTAAGGGAACAAGCACAGTGATTAGTTGGGATTTAGCTACGATTATTTAATTGATCAGGATTTGAGATGGTTGAAGTTAAGTAAGGGTTCAATTTAAGCTAAGAAATCTAACAGGGATGTCCTGCATCTATAACCACAGTGAAATACCCACACATGATTGAAATGAAATAAGGCAATGATGAAATTTAAAGAGCCAAAACATGAAAGAAATAAACATGACCAAACATGATTCACTCCCATGTTGCCCTCCTTTTATTAAAGTAAGTGAATTACATTCTGTGTTTATATCTTTTTATTAAGGGAAAACCTTATTAAATACATTAAAACAGGCAAATCAATGTAAAAGGTTAATCACTTGATCATGAGACAGTTTTGCTGTCAGACAGTGACACTGCTGCCGGGAAGCCGGCATCTCTGGCTGCTCTCACTGCTCACAAGCACGTGGACTCTGACTCAGCTTCTCTGGAAGTATGTGACTGTGCTCGGGAAGGAATGTAGTTGTTCGCCGTTATCATTATAGCCGAATGGCGCACTGCCTCACCCTAAAGCAGCTGTAGTCTTTCACCGGTCCTTCTGTAGATAGTCCTGCCAGCTGATCACAACCGTACGAAGAGTATGCAGAGCTGCTTAAACCCACCTTCACCTGCAACCGCAAGCCAGATGAAGTGTAAAGGAATGCATGATTTTCTGTTCGCGAGGATACCAATTATCTTTGCACAGTGTATAAACTAAAATCGGAAAGCTTTTCTCCCAGCAACATCCAAAGAGAGCGAGTGCTGCGGTGTCTGGTGTTTTTGTTAAGGTTACAGCCGGTCTGTGAAACATCTTAATGAAACGTCTGGTGACTGACTGCCGCACAGTTCCTGGTCTGTATGTAATGAACTCTCTCCTTCTCTGTCTTTCCTTGTTTCCCTCTTTTGACAGTCTCCATACAACCCTGCACAGAATGCTGGTTCTGCCTCTCTAGTGTATTCTCCCCAGACGCAGCCAATGAATGCACAGCCACAAAGTCGCCCGGTGAGTGTCCCTTCGGTCTTTTTAGATTTACGGCACGCATGCCCCCAAGTACCCAAACAGTTTGTGGTTTACTGTGACTGCTGGGGTTTCATTGAGTCTGCGATGGAGGGATCTGGTGTTTAGAAGCAGCACAGGGCTCCAGAAACATTGACTGATCTGCTTGTTGCAGCGGGGCACTTTAAAACCGGCTGTATTTTTTTTAACGAGATCTCTTTTGTTGCCTCTTTAGAGGCTTATTGTGGTCGGTGGTGCTTTTTTGTTATGCCTCTGTTTAGGGCATAGAAGCACAAAAATAAAAGTCCTTCCTTGTGTTTTTGATATTTTACTTACTTTAAACCAACTCAAATCTATTTGTGTAAAATCAAGCTGCTATATTTTATAGTGTTTTTTTTCAACGCAGCCTCAGGATAAGCCATTTAAAGATAGCTGAAACCACAAGCTATTGTGGAAAATCTCCCACCACAACAAGCCTAGTAATAAAATTCCAGATATGACATTGCATCCTCTGTATACACATACGCACACACACCTTGTAAGCGTTATTTATTAATCTTGCCTGGCTCCTGCCCATCCCCCATCAGCAGAGCAAGGCTAACCAGACCGCGGGCAGTTTGACGATTTGACATCATTATCATTGTTGTCCCGATGCAGTTAACCCAACACATCTGCTCCTTAAAGCAAACTGTTATTTGTGAAAACATACCTGAATCTGAGCCGCATCATGTCCCGTGTATCTCTTTTTAAAGCTTTGTTGCTCTGTGGTTTTGTTCTGTATTTTCAAGCACCTGCCTTCATCGCTCATCTTATCTCTGTGTCTCTCTTATGCCCCCGTCTTCTCCCCCGCTTTGCCATCACTGCTTCAAATCTCCTTGCTGGACCTCTCCTCCCTCCCCCACCAGTTTGCTACGGGCCCTCGACCAACCCACCATCAGGTAATTTACCCCCGCTGAACGCCCCTCCTGCTCCCTCTCTTGCGTCATCATCATCAAAGCAGTTTGCTGGTACCTGCTGGCAAAGGGCTGTTTGTGGGGTGTCTGCTGTTCCTTTAAAACAAAAGAACAAAAAAAACACACTCTGTTATTTGAAAGCCTTCGAGTATCTTGGATGCAGTTAAAGAGGTTTTAATTATCCTGGGATTTTTCTGAGTGTGCTACTATTTAATCAAGATATCCAGCCGGGCGCACAGAGCCGTTTCCTGACGGGTGTGTTCTTACACTATTCATGTTTATTTTTATGGTGGGATTGATCTTAGTTCATTCCAAGAATTGAATTGGTATTTAATAGTCTTTTATCAGGTTTAGATGTAATGAAGCTTGTGGATTTCCTCCGCTTGGGCTTTGAGCGGAACAAGTAACCATTTTCATAAAGGATGAATCCCAATGACAGTGATTCCTTCAGCCTTCCTTACAGTTTATATATTCCTCTGGATGATTATAAGGCATTTAACTCGATAAAATCTTTATCCTCATTACTTTTTTAAACAAGAAGCCACACTCAAGGGATGAAATAATTAACTTAACAGGATAAACAGCCGGTCAGAGAGCACTCCCTCTCAGTTGCATCTGCCACGACTCGACACGCTGAACGACAGTCGATAACGGCTGGCTTGTGCCAGTGACACTGGATACACTGCGGGTCACCTCCGTGCAGCAGTATCAGTGTGTGCAGCTTTATTCATGTGATGTGGTGCCTTTAATGTCCAGTGAAATGGTGTAAAGATTTATTTAAAACAGGACACTGCCAGTGTGTCTGATACCAACTTTAATGGTAACTGTTTTGAAAGTGTTTTATTTTTTCCGTTGTTATTTTCAAGGTACAAATATACTAGACCTGACTATAGTAGAGACATTTTATGCGTTCAGACTGTTCAAGGATATTTTGCTGTATTGCAGATTTTAGAAAAAAAGAAATCCGGACCCTCATGAGACTCGCTCTCATTTGTTTCCAGTAATTACACCAAGGTGCTGATATTCAGTGGGCTGTTTTATTGTTGTTTGGGTGAGAACTTCACCCAAACTTCTTCAGGACCACATGTACAATCCAAATTCAAGATGAACATAAGTGGCTCTAAAAGTTAGTCTCACAATGCTCACGAAGGCATGGGGGTAATAATTGATTTTCAGCATAGAACAATAGGAAGTGATGCGGGTGTTAACAAGTGACCCCTGTGTGTGTCTGTGTTGGCTGACACTTGTGTAGATTAAACTCTGCATCCTGTTAGACAGTTCTGAACTGATCATGAGGTGACTGAAGGGCAGGTTAATGTGCTCCTGTCTGGCAGTGTGGTATTTATGATGTTATTTGTGCGTTACCGTGACAATGCTAAGAGTCTTGGACATGGGTGCTGACATTCAGACCATGTGACTTCCTGTTATCTTTGTGTTTGTTGAGTCTCACTGCAGTGGTTCGAGCAGCTGCTCACTTTTAAGATTGACGTGTTATTCACACCCCAAGTCCCCTAAGATGTACTCTGTGTAACATGTTGTCCAACATCCTCACCTTCTGGATGCCTCTGTGTGGACAAATTTTTAACAGACTATTAATAGCAGGGTGTCAAAGTGAGTCGGGTGTGTTTGCCGACATTAGTGCACACACACAAACACACACAAGTGCATGCTCTGGCTGTCACAAACTGGCGCTGGGATCTCTTGTGCCACCACGGAAGTGGAGTTGGAAAGCAGATGAAGCATAAACAGTGGCCTTTTATACCAATGGAGAAAACAGCCATTGTCTCCCTGAAACACACTTGATGCACAGTAAAGGGTACATAGAGATCAGAAAATTAATTCATTTGGCCAAAACATAAGTCTGTCTCCAAACAAGGATCATCATTATTTTGTTTTTTCCTCTACTTATTAGTGTAACTGACTTTGGATTTCAAACACAGCTTTTGTGTGTCTGTCTGTGTGTGTCTGTACACCAAAAGGTCAAAAACCAGTGGAAATTACGGTAACCACTAAAATAAATAACAGCTTTTGTTTCCCCACAGAGCTGTTCAGAGTGTAAATAACACTATTAATCAGAATTTTGAGTGTGTCCTCTTGATTGGCTTCAAATACTGGAAATTTCATCAAGTGGTTCAAGT
Organism: Amniataba percoides; assembly: GCA_037176925.1. NCBI lineage: Eukaryota > Metazoa > Chordata > Actinopteri > Centrarchiformes > Terapontidae > Amniataba > Amniataba percoides. The sequence continues at coordinate 5,969,207 of JBAJHX010000096.1, forward strand.
TGGGATCAAGATTAAGCATCAGTTCACTTTGTTACTGAATTACTTATCTGCTATACAGTGAAAAGATCTCCCTGCATCTCTAAAGGAAATAAAACGTTTCTATCAAAAGCAGTAATTTTATTCAATCCACGTGAGCTACTATAGTCAGGCACCTATGGGCTCCATAAGACAGAGGGGGGGTCTATAACCCTCCCTGGCCTGCAGCCCTGCACATTATCTGTGTGGCTAAGTCATTGTCGCAGGTGACAGCCAGGGCCCTCAGGGGTGGAAAACACCAGATTGGCAAAGCTCGACACAGGCTGGCACACAGGGCTCAATTTGAGAAAGAAAACACCCCCTGAAGTAAAGTAAGTGTGTGTGTGTTTGGGTGAGAAAAGCTCATGTGCATGTGGATTTCTGTGCAACTGTGGGTATTATGTCAGGGTGGACAAATGCTGATGTGACATTTTTACTCTGACTTTTAAGCTTTTTCCACTCGCCCAGTCAGTGATAAACCACCCGTCTCTCCAAGGTTCTTTTCCATGTACGAGTTATTTTAGCCAAAGTGGCTCAGGACCAGGTACCGTGTCAGGTAGTTGGAAGTAATTGGGTAGTTTCCTGCCTTGATGTGTGTGGGTGAATGATTTCCTGCTTGTTTCTGTATTGAGGCCTCAGCCTCACCAGTACAGTCTCCCATTGGCTTTTCTCTCTCTCCTGCTTTCAATACTCAAGGGAGGATTCAGGCCCATCCAGGTAACTTTTACCTCTGTGTCGATAGCCTCTTTAGATCTGCATGGCATGATGAGGATCATCCTCAAATGATCCCCCCCCCTCCGTTTTAACCCTATACACCCCCCCATCTTCACTATGCTCATTAGAGAGCTCTTTTATCATCTTTCTCCCCACATGTCCTGTCGTTTATCTGGTAGATGATCATTACTGGACTTTTCAGCTCATGATTTTGTAATGTTAGCTCCATTCATTACTCATCTTTAAAGAGCTTGCACAATTTAATGACCAGCATGCGGAATGAATAGGACTGTGTATTCCTCCCTAAGATAAGTGTTTTTATTTCCCTTTCTATCCATGTGATTTTAAAAAAAGTGTCTGCCATGTTCTGAAATATGTAAAGTTTTTTTATTTCATAGATGCCCGTTGGACTTACTTTTTGTTTCAGTGTTGTTGGAGAGTGTACTCATTGATTCAGTGGTTGTTTTAAGCCTAAGTTACAGAGAACTTATTTTTTTGTTTGTTTGTTGACTGTGTTGAAAAGTTGTTTTGTCTGTTGACTCACATTTCTTGCTCTGCCAGTGATTTTTACTGAGATTGTGTTCGGGTAGTTGGTAATTTCCTGGTCGTTTCCCAGTTTTCCACAGGGATATTTACAATAAAGCCAATGAACCTTGTTTATTATGTCAAAGGTGATTTCCCTCCTGGGTATTTTTGGACAGTTTTACATCATTGTTTATTCTGCTCCCTTTCACCGGAGCACACTGTGACTGTGGTTGGGTATTCCCAGCTTGAGCCCTCGTTTGGGATTTGGTCACAGCTGTTGGTAGTGGTCTTTCTTCAGGCCGTCCTAACACAAAGCCCGTCCAACATTAAACCTTTAACTGATTGTGACATGTGCTGTATAGAAGTCATTGTAGCAGCAGTCTCTGTGAGCACATACCCAACGTTTTCTGTGCTCCATGATGCTCGAGAAAAGGCCTTATTGCCGCCTGATGAAGAGAGCCATGCTGTGTGCCACACATTTAGTACAACTGCAAGGTTGGCCCAGCTGCTCAAGCACAGAAAGAGGTTTTGAAGCCATTGAGCAGTCCAAGGATTTTTATTTTTTACAGCTGTGGAGTCTGGTGCAGCTTATTCACAGTGCAGACAGGCTGGCCAAAATAAGAGATATAAAGAGCTCATAAATAGGAAAATATATTATAAAAAAACAAAACAACAAAAGTAATGAATCTTACACTTTGGCTAATCCACCCCCTTTTTTTGCAGGAAACAGTAATTGATCCTGTTTCTGCCAGTAAAGTCTGGTCCACTATGCTTTTAGAAAGCACTCCAAAGTGGTTTCTTATCTAAAGATATGAAAACGTATTAACAGTCATCACACAGAGATCCCTTGTTTCTTTATAAATGGTTAAATATCAAATCACTAAAATTCATAATACCCAAAAACACTATCTTAAACTGTGCATAAAGGCATGAGATACCCCAGTGACAAACAATAAATTTCAGTTGAACTCCCTCCAGCATGTTTGTCGCGGCATCCTGTTTGATCAGTGAAAGGAAACGTCTCCAATCCAATTGATCTCATGTCAAAACCATCACTGCGTTCCACTCTTTCATCAAAAGCATGAAAAGTAAAACTGTTTTTTGTAATTAGATCTTGATTTGCTGAAATACAAACAAGACAAGCAAAACGTGAGCTAAAGATGATTTTCAAAGCTTATAGACAGCTGAGAAATCTGCTTTTATTGACATCTTTTATCTGGGTATACAGTGTTTTTTTTTCCTTCTGCCCTTGTGTAAGTTGCCATGGTGTTTAGAAAAATTCAGGTCAAGATACCACAAAGGTCTCTTGACAACAACAGAGACGTTCTGCAGCCAGACTTGATACAGTCTGTGAAAATTTTCCAAACCCGACTTTAAGTGATCCACCACTTCAGTCACTTGTGTACGTCTGCCTTCCTCCCACCTACATAATAGAAACCTTGTGAAGGTGACGGTGATCAAGATGATGATGAACACAAGGCACATTGTTAATGTCTGCAAGATGTTAGACAGTTCATTCTGTAGTGTGCTGATTGTGGATATGTGCTGTGGCTTTCTTTTTTCATCAATATGAATTCCTTAGTCTGGCTTTTAAAGCTTATGCTCAGTTGATTATATGATTATAAGAGGAAATATGTAGGACCAAAGTGTCTAAACAGAAAGCGATGCTCTATTTTGTAGATATCATTCATCTGATTCATAAACATTTTCACTAGATATAATACAAACTTCAAACTTTTATTTTTATGGATGAGATTATAGGTTGATTTATAGAGGCATTTAACAGTATTATAAAAGTCTATACATCTGCCTGAAAATCATTCTGCCTTTCATCCCTCTGAGTGGTTTTAATGTAATGGTCTGCAGCAATGATGAGAGTTCAGAGATCTTTCAGGCTGCTGATGAAAACCCAGGGTTGTCTTGCTGAGAAATGTGGAGGCCAAATGGTGAAGACATCTGAAAAACGGCACTTGTTTTTATTTTAGATCAAGCATGGCAGCATGCTGAAATGAGACTGCTGCCTCTGGGATAGTACTTAATGTTTTTTGTTGTTTCTCCCCCTTCTCTCTCTCTCTCTCTCTCTCTCTCTCTCTCTCTCTCTCTCTCTCTCTCTCTTTCCCTTTCCCCTTCCCCGTGTTTCTCTCATGTGTTGCTTTCAGTTTTTCCAGAGGACTCAGATGCAGACTGCGAGGCCCACCATCCCTACAAACACACCCTCCATACGGCCTGGCTCACAGACTCCCGCAGCAGCTGTCTACCCCACTAACCAACCAATCATGATGACCATGGCACCGATGCCTTTCCCCTCCCCACAGGCTGCACAGTACTACATCCCACAGGTGACACAGACACAGTGAACCTCCTATCGGTCTACATCTCAATCCCACCTACATAAGAGCATTATTCCATCATTCATTTGAGTTAAGAGATAGAGTCCAAACATCACAATTACACTTTGTCTTTGTTTATTATTCATCAAAAAATATTTTTATTCACATTTCATAGCTGCGGTTTATTTTATTTTAAATGTTGTAAATGATTAAGAAATTGCAGGGTGCTTGTTAGATCGAACTAATTTAAAAAAAAGTTCAGCCTTTTGAAAAATTAGTTCAAAAAGAAGATTGATGCCATTCTCATATTTTTCTGTTTAATATGAGGCTGCAGCCAGTCGCTGATTATCCTAACTGAGCTTAAAGACTGAAAACGGCTCCAGAAAATTCTTGCACCGGGACCAAGAAATCGTTTTGAACATAAATTCTTGTAAAATCACAATGGGCACAGCTAGGTTTTTGTTCAAATTAAATAAAATGTAAAGTGTTGTGATGATATAATGATCAGATTTTGAAGATCAGAATTACCATTTGTTTTAGGCAGAAATTAAGGAAAAAAACATTATCATTTCACTTTTTACTGCCTGTGAAAATTCTGTTTTCTAACTGAACGCTTATAGAGAAAATACTCTGGTTGCAGTTGGCACAGGTCAGATCTGACTGATTAGAAATACAGTTTATAATGCTAGACTCTAACAAGAGGGCTTATCCAAAATCTCACCAAAGGATGAATAAAATCCCTTAAATAAAATCCAAATGTTTAAAAAAAATAGAACATCACTGATTGCTAAAGTGTGCAGTCTTTGAAGAGTATTTTCTTTCAGCATTTGCCTTATTTTCACCAATAGCATGATAAGCTGTCTCTCTCTTTCTCTGTTCTCTTTACTCACAGTATCGCCACAACACGCCCTATGTGGGACCTCCTCAGCAGTATTCAGTGCAGCCTCCGGGGTCTGGCACCTTCTATCCTGGTCCAGGGCCAGGGGAGTACCCTGCCCCATATCGTGAGTCACTAATCCAAGTACTGTTCTGACACCCATGTCACATTTAAAAGCTGAATTCACTACATTTTAGTAGTCCAAATACACACAACCTATCAGCTTTGAGTGCCCCCCAAAGCCAGGAGTGTTTTTACTAAAATGTGTTTTCTCTTTTTTTTTTGTTCCTGTCTCTCTCTTTTCAATCTCTCATTCAGATCCCCTCAGGTACCACCCACCTGTCTCACCCTCAGTTCCTGCTCCCGTTCCCACAGCTGCTCCACCCTACTACCCAGGACAGACTGTGTACCCCCCCTCACCCCCCATCATAGTGCCTACACCACAGCAACCTCCACCAGCCAAGCGTGAGAAGAAAACAGTGAGTATCTTAGTAGTTCTGGAGGCAGCGTTTGACATTTGGCGAACAGATTTTTGATCACGTTTGACACACTGAACCTCCAGTAACAGTACTTCTCTTCAAATTTATCTCTGTGCAAAATCATAGTCGTGATCATTTTCAAACAATCTCACCTCCTAGTGAGTTTTGTAGCTGTACTGGAGATTTCAGTCATATTTCATGATTTCTGTCAGATGTCATAGAAAGGCCATGTAAATTACTTCTTATCCTCTCATATTGGCTTGAAAGTTGAGCTTGTGTGTTGACCTTGGAAACAGCAGCTGACAAAACAGTCTCACCTCAAATTTCATTTATTAATCAGCAGGAGGAGTCTGCCGAGTTAGTGCGTTGAAACTAACAGGATTTATTTTCTCTTGTCTTGTAAAATGTAGAATTCATTTACAGATTGAATAAACTCCTGCATGATGCTGCAATGACAGTCTGCACATTCTCACTACTTTTTTTCCATAAAGCCCTGAAAGACGTGCAGATTGCATTTGATCTTGATATATTTGAATCTTGCGTAAAGACGATGATGAGATTGGAGATTATATTGGAGATAAATATGAGAGGTCATTTTATGAATTTTACATCTCACAAAATGGAAAGTAAAAATGCTGAGCATGTGAATTAATGAGCAGGTGCTATCAGTGTTTTATATCAAATCTTCAGATAAAGTCAAGAAATGTAACATGAAAAGAACTACATGACATTTGTGTGATTAAAAATACAAACAATGTCAGTGTATCAGCAGCTTCATTCATTCAGCTTTAACTTTTCCCGTGATAACATACTAATTATTATGCCTCTTTATTTGAAGTATGATGAAAAGATCCTAATTTAGACCTGCCTCCTCGCTGATGAAAAACCCAACACAAAAAAATGGTCGAGGCAGGGTTGCTCTGAGACTCGTGCGCTTTAGTGAGGTATGTTTTTTTGTGCCATTGTCCTCCCAGATCCGTATCCGTGACCCCAATCAGGGTGGCAGGGATATCACAGAGGAGATCATGGCAGGGGGTTCAGGGAGCAGGAATTCAACGCCTCCTGTCGGCCGCCCCTCCTCTACCCCTACACCCCCACAGGTATGGCTCTCCCGACACGCTCCACCCACTGTAGTAGCCCTGCAGTAGTTACAGCTGAAGCAGTGCAGCCTTCAGGAGCAGCTGATTAGACTGGAGCTTTAGCTGAGGAGAGGAGAGACGTCTCATGTTGCTCGGTAGCAGTGTTGAGCCCAGCGCTCTTAATCCTTTCTCCTCCTCACCGTGTGCATGACGGACAGGACGCGGCCTCTGCGCCTTCAACAGCGTAATCGGCCATCTTGCCCTTTCATGACAAATTCATGACGGCTTTCTGTCCCGAACTCGCCTGTTGTTTAATGCTCAAGACTTAACCCGAAAATCAATTAGAAAGCATTTTTCTTAATACGTTTACAGATGTATTTAAGTCCCTCAGGTACTCAGCCGGTCTTGCAGTCATATGTTCCTGGGATAATTTAATTCAGAAGGCCTTTAGACTAATAATGATAAAGAGTCATTTCATTAACATCACACACGACATATGTTTCAGCATCCATGACTTGTTCAAACCGCTTTACACGTAATTTCCTCATAAGAGCAAATCTTGTTAACACCTGTTTTAATCTTACACCTGCTTCCCTCCCGTCACTGTTTCTGTTTCACTCTCTATCTTTTAAAGTAGCTTTGATTATGGACTGTCTGTATTCACCTACTCCTTCTGCAGAATCCACTCAGATTCAATTTCATATTGTTTTTGTGCGAGTGCATTGCCTGGAAGTCCTGGCCTTTCTGGCAAAGAGCACCGCTGGTACTGGCACCCTGGCCACTAATCAGATGGATAGATTGGAAAGCAGCATGGCTCTCGGTCATGGTATCGAGGCTGAAAACCATTTGTGCTGATGCCATTTGCACATTTGAATAAATTAAACCAAACCTCAGTAAGATGGCTTTCCTGGATTCTGAAGAAGGACGTTGTGACTTCTTTCTCCCCGTGTCCTTCTGTGGATGTTAACAGTGTCTTTCCTCTCTTTCTCTGTCTTCTTGTGCCCCTTTTGATTTTATTTTCTCCTGTATCTGCCCCCTTTTCTCTGTATTGTTCTGAGCCGTCCCCTTCCTCTTGCCATTCCTCCCACATTGATCTTCATTTTCTGCCATGTCTTCCATCGCTGTCCTCTTAATCTACCCATACCCCATTGGGCACCTTATTTCTGCTTATTCTTGCATTTGGGCTTGTTTGTTTTATTTGTTTGTGTGCGTGCTTGCCTACATCTCTGTGCCTGTCTCTCTGGTTTTCTGTGTTGCTAGTTTTTATGGCCGCACCCTCATTATCCTCACATTTTCTACCTCAAATCGCAGCAGCAGCTGAGCAGCAGCCAGACTCCAGAGCAACAGCAGCCGCAGCCTCCACAACAGCAACAACAGCAGCAGCAGCAGCCGCCGCCACCACCGCCTCAGCAGCAGCAGCAGCAGCAGCAGCAGCAGCAGCAGCAGCAGCAGCAGCAGTCGCAGCCTCCTCAGGCCCATCCTGGAGGCTACACGCTGGAGCCCCCACAGCCACCGCAGCCCCCACAGCCACAACAGCCACAGCAGTCGTTGACACCTGGGGCTTCAGACACCAAGCCTGGGCCAGGTCTGCACCAACATCCCCTCTGTATCTTTGAATCACACCCACAGCCCCTGAAATGATCAACATATAACATTAGACTCTCGGTACATACATAGGTTTTATTTCTCATGTAGAGCAACGACTCCAGTAACCTTCTGCTCAAACAATGATTTCCAAACACAGTTTCTGTATTCTTTCCTTTCTCCCAGAACAGCCTGCACATTGAATGCTTTCACTCTCATTTCACTTCCAAATCAGTGCAGTGTCATCAGGGCTTCCTGCATTTCCAGTAATTAGCTGGAACATTTTAACCAGCATTACTTAGCATACATTTTGAACAAACACTTTGTATCTTTGTTTAGAAGTTTTATTAATAAGTATCAGACTAAACTTCTGTCTTCCAACTAAATTTTAGAAAGTTTTGTCTGTGAGGTTTGTTGAGCCTTGCAATTATGAAGTTTTAATTGACAAAAACTTGACTTCTTTTTTCCTTTACTGTTGACTTTAAAATGATTGCATTGTTTGTGCCAATAAAAAACGTATGAGAGAAAACATGTTTTCATCCAAGTATAATATATAATGCAAATATAACTGTTGATGACTAAATAATGTTCATCTGATTCTTGCAGATGACACGCCAAAACTGGAGCCAGTTGTCCAGAAGTCTTCCTCGCCTGGGCTTGTGCAGCCCGATGCCCCTGTGGAGAGACTTGAGGCCAACGCTCCTGTAACTGAGTCCTCTTCTACTGTTGAACCAGAGCTTCCCTTCCCTGCCCCGATGGCCGCCCCCGCCACTCTCCCACTCTCAGTGGCCAACAAAAGTGAACGTCCCTCAGCCAGGGAGTCCACTGCTTCAGCCTCTTCTCCCTCCCCCTCGGTCGGGGAGCACAAACCGTCTTTGGCGCCACCTCAGACTCCCAACACAGACAAGCCTCTATCAGACGCCCCGCGAACTCCGGCTGCCTCGCCAGCGCCGGCTCCCAAGGCTCTGAACGGCCTTGCAGACTCTGGGACTGAGCTCGACACCCCGGCTCTTGAGCCCTCCCCTCTGCCCCCAGCTGCACTCCAGCCACAGGCCTCTGCTCCTGCTTACCGAGAGGCCTCCTCCTCTGAAACTTTGCCCTCCGACGTGAGGCCGGAGGTGCCCATTGCTGCTGCGTTCGCCCCCATGGCACCTGTGGCTGTGGTGCCAGTCACCCTGACCTCAAGCCCTGCCCCAGCTTTGCCTGTCATGCTCCCCCCCGGCCTTCCGCCTCTAGTGCAGGCCACGACAGAGGCCGACGAGCCGAGCAAGTCCGTAGACACTAAAGAGCTCGTCTCCAGAGCAGGGACAGAGGCACATGGAGGCATTACTGATGGCAAAACAGAGCCCCTGCAACAAGCACTCACCAGGAAGAGTCCCACTACAGGTACTGTATCTGGTATGTTTCAAAAATGTATTGAAGCCTCCTTAATAATGTTTCCAGAACAAGCAGATAACTTGCAACAAAGGAGTAATGACTCTGAGGCTGACAGTCCAGCCTAAAATGAGAGGCTGTTTTATGGGAACCTTTTTAATAGCGTTGTGCCTAATTAGCTTATTCAGTGCCTCTGTCATGCACCAGGATGTTTTATGAATGCCCATATAGCACACATTGCAGATAGTCTGTCATCAAGCTCTATGCTGGCACCGTCAGTAGAATAAATCTCAGCATGGTCAGAGTTACCCGGCTGTCAGGAAATTATGAGACACGTTCTAAATATATTTGTTGCCAACAACAAAGGGGACCTTTCACCTTTTTGCCTAGTCAGAGTCATGTGAAATGTCTCATCTTCTAGCTGTTTAAAATCTTTATTGATATATTCTCTTACTATCTGTCATGGTCTTGTTTTGTATAAATTATAGCAAGATCAGTTCATGATAAAACGTCTTGACTATCTGTTTTGTATTTGCCTACACATACAGAATTTAACTACAAGCAGGATTAAGATTGAGAGCCATGACTGGCGTACCATCTCTGTGTCATTGAAGATATACACACACAAATTGTTGGTACCCTTCTGTTAAAGAAAGCCACAAAAAAGCCACAAAGCCCACAAAGGTCAATGAAATAACTTGACACTGACTAAAGTATTAATAAATGAAAATACTGAAAATTAACTAATGAAAATCAAACATTGCTTTAGAATTGCTTTAACTATTGTTTTAGTTTATTCATAAAAGGGTGAAATTTAACATATTAGAACTATGTAGACTTATAGTCTTGAATAGTTGGTTCAAGGGAATATTAGCATAAAAGCATTATATGTAATTTTCTCACTTTCATCATATCGACACAACCATGCACTAAGATAAAAAAATGCTAAAAATATTCTTGACAGGAGAGTTTTTAGTAGATTTAAATGTGGTCTAACAGATTATTTAACCCACATGTCTCTCTTCCATCCGTTGTCGTTCCGTTGAGTGCCCGTGCCTGATTTCACATTCCTTCATTTCTATTCGTTTGCAGTAAGTCAAACTGCTTCTGCTATACCAAAGACCTGGAGGAAACCAAATGAAGGGATCTCTGCTGGAGAAGCACCTCAAAAGGAGGACGAGGTAAAAAAATAGGCCCAAGAGGAAACAAGAGTATTCAAAACTGTATACATACACTGACTTTAAATCTTCTTACATAATATCACCTTTGAATTTTATTTATGTGCAAACTTTTGGTAGAGTAGTATTTAGTTGTTTTTTTTTAGAAATATCCTGTAAAACTAACATATTTTAGAGTGATTTTGAATGGTTGGTATCTCCTTTTGAAAGAAGACTTTTCAGAAATGTTAGAGTTTCAAAGGATCGGTGCTGAGCAGGGTTGAGAGGGAAGAGGAAAGGCACAATGTGGGCAATAGTTCAAGTGGAAAATGTTTCCACATGTGTGGTGGGGGGAAGCAGACATAAATGACTTCGGGGTGTTGTTATCATCCGAGAACGACAGCACAGAGTTATCCATCATCTTCATTGCTCACCCAGCCCACTGTATGTAAAATCAGTCCAGTCCCGTTCTTGTTTCCCCTCCTTTATTGTTTTCTTCTGGGCTTATAGCTGTGGGAGAATTTTCACACTGCCGTGTATGGGTGTTAAAGACTTTGTAAGTGGGTTCTTTTTAGGCCACATTGAACAAGCACAATGAGTGAAGAAGAAATGTTATTTTATGCAGACATTTGCATTACACAAGAAAAGTTTTAACATAATTGCAGGTTACTTAAAGTAAACATGGCCGCCACATATAGCTATTGTCAAACATAAAAGAAGTTCATTTAAATTCAGCTTCTCAGACTCAGTTTGAGTCTTTTTTGAGTAAAACTTGAAGTGTCATCATTTTTATTTATATTGAAGGAAACTTTGACTTGGAAACCAAATTCTTTGTCATGATTTAGTTGAAATTATAATCGCCCTTCTCCACCAATCAAAATGACTAAGGGCTTCTCATTTGAAGTAAAACAAAGAAAACTGTCTTATTGACCTGCAAGAGTGACTAAACATAAAATAAGGAAATTTAATATGACAAGATGAACTCGTTTTGGTACTGTTAATGAATAGTGTTGCATCTACAGATAATATGTCGGATAATATTAGTTAAATGACTGAAGAGAAAATCATACCAGCAAAAGTTGTTTTTTTCCTTTTCTGTCTCTTGTTTGCATTTGACCCACTCTGCCCCCTCTACATTTCACCATCTGTCATCCTCCCCTGCCTTTTATTCATTCACCCCTCATTTTCCTCTCCTGTTATTTCTGCCCTTTCTATATGTGGCCACCTATGTAACAAATCTCCAGATGACCTCCTGACAGCTCTCTAGCAGATTGTTTTAGTGAACATTATGTGGAGAAATTGCGATGCTCCTAATTTATTTTTTAAATGTGATGAACTGTCAGGTTCAAAGAGAGCAGCATCTCAAACTGTTGAGCTGTTGGGAATTTATCATCGTGCTAAATGAATAAAAGAGCTTATAAATTGGGGCATAATGCTGAAGAAGAATGTTGGATGATCTAAAAGGTGAATCTTTCCTCCACACACAGGACGAGCCCAGGCCAGTGGATCAGCCTGCTGGAGACCAGGCCCTGCAGTCGGCTCCTCCGAGCAGCAGCCCGGTGCCTCTGCCGCCGGCCTTCACCTCCGCCCCTGCTCCAGCTCCCTCCAGCAGCCCCGACGTCGACGCAAAGCCCGTCGCCCCAGAGGAGAACGGCGAGGCTGAGATGGAGCCCATGAGGAACGGGGCAGGCCACACCTCAGAGACGGAGAGCAGCGACAGCGGAGCCACTCCCGGAGACAAAGAGAACTCCACCGGAGCTCCGCAGGACATCGAAGGTTAGAGGGGCCATTTTCTTTTATTATTTGAACAATGCTGCAATTAATTCTGTGATCACATTCACATTTTGAACATAACCGTCTCTGTGCCTTCAGGAGTCTTCAGTTTATGAATCTCCAGTGTAACTTTTGCCTAAATTATCTTCAGTTCAGGCTTTGTTTTGCGTATATACATATAGGTATATATATTTGATCTTTTTCTCTTTCCCTCCCTCTCAAACCCTGCTTGGTGATGCAGACCTGGCTGACCCCAGCGGGAAGCGTCAGTATGACAGGGACTTCCTGTTGGGCTTCCAGTTCATGCCTGCCTGCATACAAAAACCTGAGGGGCTCCCACCCATCAGTGACGTGGTGCTGGACAAGGTGAGTAAAAGTGGACTCTGACCCTGATGCCATTAAATCACAAAGTGACAAATGAAGGTGAATTATTGGCCGAGGCTGGGAGCATTATCTGCACAGTCTGTTTCCTCAACAGATAACTGTCTCAGGAAGTCCTGCTCTAAAAGTAGCTTTTAAATTGGAAAGTGGCTTGTAAATTTTCTTACTGTCATGGCTGTCATGCCAGTGAATATCAGGCTCTCTGAGTAGAAATGCATGTATCTGTGAACGTTTTGATTTGAAGAAAGCTGAAATAAGCCGAAAATGAAAATGAACAATTTTCTATTGATTAAGCTTTTAAGTTGAACAAAAATGCTGAATCATTCTGAGGTTTGTAAAGGAATTTTGTGTTCCTTTTTCTCTTTATATCAAGTAATTCGGTTTTAGACTTCTTTGCCTTTGGGAAATAGTTTATTATTCATAATGTTCTGAGGTTGTAAAGCCTTTAGTTCTAAAGCTATTAAATGATAGACTATATTGATCAATAATGAAAACGGTCATTAGTTGAAGCCCTAGTGTAGAGTAAACCTATTCGTGAAATAGGGCTGTTTTATCTTCAGATCATAGCAACAGGCAGCATTTTATACATTATTCTTATTCTGCGAGTTTTTGCGCTCTGGATCAAACAAAACACCACAGAGAGTTTGGTTCATTCCTCTGATCCACACATACGTATGGGTGGAGCATATGGCCCGCCAAAATGCTGTTTTGATTAAAATCACATTTCTATTATGTCACACTTGGCCCGGCGTGAAGAGTATGTGCCCCTCCCCCCACATCTCCAAAAAGAACAAGCAGCCCGGCGAAGCAGTTGATGTGCGATCCCATGGTCTCATTCGCTCTGAGGGAGAAAGTGAAATCTCGCCGGGAAAAGAGTGGAGAGGAAGTCAAGGACAGCTGAAAGACAAAGAGCTGGATTTGTTCTTCCCTCCTCCCCCACAACTATCTTGCTTACTCGCTCGCTCTCCTGCGTTCCTTTCTTCCCCTCCTTCCCCTCCACATCTGGTTCTGACTTCTCTCACTGAATGGCCCGCTGAAGCCACTCAGTGTGATTTATTACCAGTACAGTAAAAATACATAAACCAAAAGCTGGTAATCATGTATGACCGTCATTTACAACAGGTCACCTTTAAGAGACCATTGGCTTAGAAATGCACACACACTCACACACTCCCTTTACCCTCTTGCCACCATTATTAGGGGATTACTGCTCCCCCTGCTGTTCAGATCATAGTGTGTGAGTGTTTGTGTGTGTCTGTGCGTGTGATGATGTATTGTGTATGCTATGTGTCACACAGATGAACCAAAACAAGTTGCCATCTCGAGCGGTGGATTCCAGGGCGATTTCCAGAGGACCCGATTTCACACCTGCCTTTGCAGATTTTGGCAGGCAGATGACCGGAGGACGAGGCGCTGCAGTGAGTCACACGTGTCCACGCACGCACGCACACACACACACTCTCTCAAGCTGCTGCAATCATTCATAAAGTCACACACCCACACACTCTCCTCCAGTTCCTGCTTTCTGTTTCCCCACACATTTTTAGTTGTGTTTTAGAAGAAAAGAAAGGAAAAAACATAAATTCAACACATCATCCAAACTTTTCTATTTAATCAATTCTAGCTATCAATTAATTCCTTCATAAGAAAAAGTGTTTTTTCTGGTTTCTTTAGTCCTCAATGACAGTAAACTGAATATCTTTGAGCTGTGGACAAAGCAAAACATTTGAGGACTTCACGTTGGGATTTTTGAAAAAGTGATAAACATTGTTTGTCATTTTTTGATGTATGACTAATTAATCAAGAAAATGATCAAGAGATTAATCAGTACTGAAAATAATCATTTAATACAGCCCTGCTTAGTTCCTGTTGGTAATAGATTTTATTATATTTTACAAGGTAATGAGCAGAGAGCTGTCTGCACATGTCACCGAAAATGATAAGGAACTGTTAGCTACCTTTAATAGTCATGTGGCTTCGTTTCATGTTGTTTTTGTTTCCATTTAGTTGTTTTTCATCAGAGATAGTAGTCACTTCAACTGTTAAAAACAATGTGTTATTGTGCGTGGTTAAAATGTAAAATCACATAGTGAGCAGGAATGTTGATGGGCTGTATTCTGTCTTTCATTGTATTCACAGCTTATGAACATCGGAGCACGGCGGCCTCCACCCAGGAAGATCATCATGAACGTGTCGGTGAATGATGATGTTCAGCTGAAAAAATCAGAGAACGCCTGGAAGCCCGGCATGAAGAGGGAGGGCACTGTAGATGATCCTGAGGTTTTGAGAACACAGGTAGAGCCAAGTAAACACACATAAAAGAGGAGGCGGGTTAGAAAGCATCAGATCTGTTTTTATTATTAATGAATCATAACATTTTTCAGCCCTGTACTGGAGTTACTGTTTAATTATATGTTAACGATAATCTCCAAATTATTGTATTGATTGATGGAGCCGCAGTGATTAACTAGCCTTTTTATGATTTATTCCCCTCAGGACCTCTTCAGGAAAGTGCGCAGCATCCTCAACAAGCTAACGCCTCAGAAGTTCAACCAGCTGATGAAGCAAGTGACGGACCTGACCATTGACACAGAGGAGAGGCTCAAAGGGGTCATCGACCTGGTCTTTGAGAAAGCCATCGATGAGCCCAGCTTCTCTGTGGCCTATGGAAATATGTGCCGCTGCCTCGCCACGGTGAGCAAATCGCTGCGTTGCTCAGAGGCAACTGGACTGGTTAAAAATCATCTGATGTGGGGGATTATACGGGGAAAGCAAATGAATAATCTTATCTCAGCTATGGACAATTTACCCGACTGAAAGATGTGACATCAAATGTCAAATTTTCTGAATTTCACAGACTGCAGTTTACTGTAGGTGTGTGCATTATAGCTGAAACAAATCCAATTTGCACCTCAATGTAACTCACTAAATATTTAAGCCGCAAACAGATCGATGGGTTTAGATTCAGCTCTGTCTCGACGCAATATAACACTGAGCAATACAACACAGTTCAATCCAGTGTCATGATATAATGTGAACATTTTACATTTTTTGATGACTCGCAAGGAGAAGGAATCAAAGATGTGCACACCCACGATCTTCAGCAGTGGGAGATGAAACGAAGGCAGCAGCTTGACTATTTTGAGTTTGTTGGTTATAACAAGTCATATTACAAAATAAGTCATCTCTTGATAATTCTTTGAAATGAGTTGCTTTTAATTAAAAAGGCATTTTAGCAATGAGGAACCCTGTTAACAACATGAGAAGAACATTTGTATTTTTAACGGAAAATAAGAGCTATCATTTGATTACCTTAACTGTACTTAACATACACATACCATAGATGCAGAGCTTTAAATTAGAACAATCCAGCATGGAAATGTAAGTGACTCTGAATCCAAAAAAGGCATCTTTTTGTACTTTTTGTATGCAAAGTAGAATCTGTAGAAAAGAGAGTCGCTGTTCATGTTCCAAAGGTTTCATTCTTCACTTAACTTCTGTTTCTTTACCATATCTACCATGTCTGTTGTTCATATCCAGCTCAAAGTGCCCATGACAGACAAACCCAACACCACAGTGAACTTTCGCAAGCTGCTGCTAAACCGCTGCCAGAAGGAGTTTGAGAAAGACAAGGTGGACGATGTGGTGTTTGAGAGGAAGCAGAAAGAGCTGGACTCTGCTGCATCGGTATGTGAATTACTCAAGTGTGACCCCCAAGCTAGTGCCTTACCAAAGCATTTTTTATACGGGGGAGAGAATAAAACTGGCTTAACTCCCTCGGTAAGTATTTGTTAAACATTTCCTCTGTCCCATTCAGGCGACGGAGCGTGAGCGGCTTCAGGTGGAGCTCGAGGAAGACAAGGACAAGGCCAGGCGGCGCTCCATCGGCAACATCAAGTTCATCGGCGAGCTCTTCAAGCTCAAGATGCTGACGGAGGCCATCATGCACGACTGTGTTGTAAAGCTGCTGAAGAACCACGACGAAGAGTCTCTGGAGTGCCTGTGCAGGCTGCTCACCACCATCGGCAAGGACCTCGACTTTGAGAAGGCCAAGGTGAGACGGCGAAGACAGCTTATTTATTAAGTGAAACTGAGAGTCTGGGTTTGATGAGGAGATTGACCATGTCTGTACAGTTAATATGAAGCTACAGCCAGGAGTTGCTTAGAAGGTGGCATGTAGGTGGATTTGATTACTTTTAGAAAAAGACAGATTCACCATTTCCAGATATTGTGCAAAGCCAACGTAAACAGCTGTAGGCTGTTTCTTCATTTTCACTGTGCAGACTAGAAAGGGATATTAGTCTTCTCATCAAAGTCTTGGAATACAGATTTCACATACTCCCCCAAATGTAAAACTATTCCAAAGTGTGATAAAGTGGCTTCATTGAAGAAAGAGTTGAAGAGTCTGTGGTGGTTCAGACAGCCTTCAGGACAAGGTGTCTACAGCTGTACTGAATCGGTAGCATGTAAGTGAAGTCACAGCTTCTTTTATCTCACGAGTGTGTAAAAAGGGTCAAACCAGCATGTTGTCACAGACGGCAGGAGAAAAGCCTTAAAAATATTCAGCAGATTAAAATGTGGTTGTTGATTTGGTGGATTCTTCTATTGAAGTTAAAAATGTTCAATCGTGTAAAGCGCTTTGTAACTTTGTTCTATGGCTGTTGCTTGCACTTGCGTTGCGTCATACATAGACAACTTCAAGGCTGTGCTGGTGTGTCAAGCGGCACAAAGTCTAGTCATTCATAACGGGTTGAGGCTCAGTGGCACTGGGCTAAGACCTTCCATGAGCCTGATGTTTTGTCTTAAAAATGTAAGTAATTCAGAAGTTGTTTGCAGGAATCAGAAGTCATACAGTACGGCAAAGAGGTTGTCAGCAGCCGTTTGACGTCAGCGCAGTGTGTCAGTACGCCTACATCAACATGCCTCCAAGATAAAGTCTCCTGCACTGGTTTACTTGGTAAATTGGGCAATCATGGAGGTGATTTTGATCTGCAGCAGCACAGTTTTGAGAGACATAAAAGAGAAAGTTCCCACACTAGCCGGTCTACATTCAGGTCCAGAGGCAAAGGAGAAACTGTTTGTCGGTTATGAGGAAACGGGAATGTCCCCACAGTCGATGCCCTGCTTTGTTCTGTCTGACCGGCTCTCCTGCAGACATCAGTGACTCCCAGATGGACACAGAGAGACTCCCCAGATTCTTGGAGAGACACAACCGACCCGAGGGCCTTTCTGCTCGCTCGCTCTCTTTCTCTCTGTTGATGTGTGGTTTGATCCTCATCATCTACCAGTCACCCTGCAAAAAGAGAGAGCCCCTCTGACCAGCTGGGAAACTGCTACAAACTCAGCACAACTTTAATGCCGCTTTGTTTTCTTTTCTCTTTGCCACTAAAGGATATTTACACAGTTTACCAACATAAAAGGGCAGTTTTTGTACATTAGATCCTTCTGAATGTGGCCATTAATCATCTGTCTCGTCTTTCAAATGAGTTTCATCATGTTTAATGTGGTAATTTTCTGAACATGGTCGTTTTAATGTCGGGCCATTAAAGTGAATTGGATCCGTTCTTTTTGGGCTATTACAGTTTTGTTCTGCAATCTCCCAAAATGCTCCAATTTAATCTCGGGCGGTCAGGACAGCTCCTGACTCCGAGTAATAACCTGAACAATGGGTCAGTTTAGTGAAATAATGTGGAAGTCCCTGAAATCGTGTGTCCAGCAGACTGGATAGAGAAATAGAGAATTTAACCTTCATGTCTCAAATTAACCTTCTCTCTATTCCTCAGCCACGGATGGATCAGTATTTCAATCAGATGGAAAAAATCGTCAAGGAGAGGAAGACGTCATCGAGGATACGGTTTATGTTACAGGACATTATAGACCTGAGATTGGTGAGTGTGTGTGCGTGTGTGTACGTGCTTGTGTGTGCGTGTGATGTTTGTTTTATCTACACAGTTTTTAGAGAGTCCAAAGTCTCGCCCCACGTTCAGAGAAACTCTGGCTCACAGTGGATTTTCCCAAGAAGGTTTTATTTCATTGATCTTTCTGACCTTCTAAAAAATGATAGTGGATATTCTGGTCGTCTAAACGGGTCTGCTGCTGCTCTTGTTATTGAATTTGAACACCTTTTCAGAAAGACAGATGGGAGAAAAACCTGTGGGAAAATAAAGCGTAGAGCAGAGTCAAGCTTGGGCCTGAGGACTGAGGTGCTCTTACCGCTGATCACACATGATAAAGGTTTTTAATTAATGCACCACAGACTCATCAAGGAAAGTAGTAGCTAAAGAAATTAAGACATGTTTGACAGGACATAGCTCTGAACTTTTCCATACACTACAGTATTTAAGACATTAATTAATTAATTAATTAACATCCATGCACAGTTTCAAAGGATGTAATGTATGAATGATCTGTATTTGTATTAATACATTAAAATGAGGAATGAACACATTACAAACAAAACTCTGCCAGGAGACTGTCTTCTCACATTGCCTGGATATCTTATTATAAAAATCATCAATTTAGTGCATCTAAAACATTTTACGCTGCCATTAATTTGATGATAATTTACTGTGTTGTGTGGTATTTCTTAAGAGGCACATTATAAATAAATGTGATCACATTTTATGCACATGGTTGTTTTACCACTACAAAGGATTGTTTTGCCCATGACAGGAATCTGACCGTTCGAATTAATCCACATATACTGAATGATTAGAGATTAAGGCTTCACAAAGTGGGTTTCTTTCAAGCCTCAGGATATTTTGCTGTTTTAATCTTTTCTGTAAAAATGAAAAGACAGAATGATTGATTTCTTGCATTATGCATACATGCATAAGACAGACAACCCCTGTAAAGCCACAGACTGTCAGTAGTACCGTCTGTGCTCCTCGACATCGACCTCAGCTCATAAACTAGCTTTTGTTACCAACCTACAGTGTGGGGGAAATAAAACAAAAATTGATTTCACCTCTTGAAAGTCTAATAAATCAACTAGCACAGCAAGCCTGGATCAGTGTGTAGAGTCACTTTAAACTCGTTCCCTCTGGAAGACAGATAAAGCGACATGTAGGTCCATTAAACTAAGGCTGTGCATTTACTGCAACTGTTCACGTCACAGTTTACACTGTTTTGACTGCCAGCCATATCCGCTGTACATTTTAAACAGGAAAATAACCTTTTCAGTTCATGCTGATCCATCTCTTTCCATGTTGTATGCACATATATTGTGCAAAAACAAACATTTTAATCAGTCAGTCAAAAACATTAAAATGATCAACCTTGCCTTACCTACCACTAACACACACAAATAGAGATGGATGTCTTTATTGATCTCCTCAGGGAATGAAGTAAATACATGCATACTCACATCCACACCAGCTGTTACATGTGTTCTGTTGTTTTTTAATAATGTGTTGTAGCGTTTTTTTGTTTTTGTTTTTAGCTATTTCAGGCTCAATTTTCAAATCTAACCACGGCCTAAATTTCTACTTCAGCTAGACGTCCTACATTCATTACATCTTGCTAATAAACAAGCAGTTGGGAAATACAAATGTTTCCTGTGCTTACAAGACTGAGAAACCAAAATAAAACACAAACAGAAGGCAAATGGCCTAACATGATAGGTGTCATGTCAGGTTTTTCCAATAGAGACCAGATCTGCACTGATTAAACTGCGATAACTCTTACCTAACACAAGCCGTTTGAATCAACGTCGCTGTCTCCTGCAAGACACTGCAAACACATATTTGCGGTCTGCTGCGCTGCGCTCCTGTCACATTTAAAATTTAAATGAGCCTACTTAGGCCGTGCAAGGATCCACTTTGTTTAAAACAAAACCTCCACATTCAACGTCGTCGTTAAGATGAAACAAAAGCAATAACCTTGTTAACACATCTGTCTGTCAGTTGCTGTCTGTTTGAATTTGGGATGTCCCTCTGTGCTTGACAAACGTTAATATCTAAACTGATAGATTTGCTGCAATAAAGCCACACACCCTCTGAAGATATTTAAGAACATGATCTGGGCTGACAGATCAAGATAAAGAAATCAGCGAATCTGACGCCGCAGCGTGCTTCGGCTCAGAGGTAATTGTTGTGATTGCTTTCGTTTCAGCACAACTGGGTCTCCAGGAGAGCCGACCAGGGCCCGAAAACCATCGAGCAGATCCACAAGGAGGCGAAGATTGAAGAGCAGGAGGAGCAGAGAAAAGTGCACCAGCAGCTGCTCTCCAAGGACAGCAAGAGACGGCCAGGTCAGGCCTGCAGTCTAAATCCTCTTTAAGGCTTAGAGTCACATCGCCATAGCTACAGTGACTCAGGAAGCCTGCAGGCATACAGACAGACTTCCTGTCCCTATAGCCTGCAGATACGCTATTGTGCCCAACACCAGACAGGAAGCCGCCCCCCTCGCCCCCCCATCTGTTAGCTGCTGTGTAATATTTCATCATGTAAAGCAGAAAATGTCACTCTGTCAGCCCCTTTCACAGTCGTTTGACTTCAGTGAATGAAAATTCAACTCGCCTTAAATCTCTTTGGCCTGCCTGTGTGTCTTTTGGCCTCACAGATCCCAGAGAGCAGAGGGATCAGAGAGACCAGCGCATGCAGAGAGAGGAGACCTGGAACACTGTGCCCATGACGAAGAACAGCAGGACCATCGACCCCAACAAGATCCCAAAGATCTCCAAGGTGAGACGTCTTCACAGCCGCCATGTTTCCCTCTGATGCACAGAGGCCCTCACACATGTGGTTCAGCCAGTCCAGAAAAAGGTCCCACACGACGACACACTGCGGCCTCTTTAGTTCTCATCTTGCTTGTGTTGATTTCTGTCAAATGAAAAAGGAAAGAAAAGACTCACATGTTGCCATAGTTTCCATTTAAATTGCATATATCTTTACACAGATCACTCCCTGGATAGTTTATAATCAGCTGATAAACTTAACAGTAGTTAAAATGTTTGAAATAACGCTATAATGGCACACATCAGCCATTAAAAAGTTCTGTAGCTGTTTTGCTTTGACATGACAGATTTCATTACTTTGAAGTGGACTGAAACACCCCCCAACTTTTTCACACAGGCTGTTTAATCCTCAGCAGAGTTTGGTGTGAAAGCATCCTAAGAGCATGTCAATTTAATATTCTATATGAGAATTTAGTTGACAGATTAGTTAAATAAGGCATTAGATTCACTAAGAGTTGAAGTTTTGGCAGAAACTGACCCAGGATTCATATTTGACTGGGGACAGAAAGGCTCTGTAGCAGAGTCTGTGGCGAACGTGCAGACTGATTTGTACACCGAGTCCTGGTTGAATATCGTCTACATTGTAATTTAGTCAGATTGGTGAGGTTGTTCTTCGTGCCGTGACACGTTTGCCTCTCGTTTGCTCTCGAATGTTTTTCCATTTCGATCACAAGCTCTTTCTCCGGTGGTAGCTGTTCTTTGGGTAGAAAGTTTTGGTTTTTTTTGTTTATACAGCAGCAAGAGTAATCCTGCAGCTCATCATGTGTTCCCATAAACTGTCCCTGCCTTCATCTGATTATTATTATTATTGTTGTTCATGTTCAGAAGCACACATTCCACCTGCTGGACGTACAGTGTACTGCTTTGTTTAAAATATACTTTATAGTTTTTTTTTTTTTTTTTAATTGGTTTGTTATTCAGAGCTCCTCCTGCTGGATGAATTCGGCCGTGTTTTCAGTATTAGTCGTATCAGGAGGACACATTCTAGGAATCCTTTCACACTATTCATGTAATTTACAACATGTAAAACATTGTATTTGTGTGCTACTCATCTTGATTTAAAGATTTTAACCAATCCAATCTTTACACCATGAATAGAAATAAACTGCTGTAAAAGATGGAAAAAAGGAAGAAGTGATAAGAGGGAATATGCATCATATACATGTAGGTTTACGTCTGAGTCATTTATCTTTTTCAGATGTTATCAGTTGCCTGCTGCTGTCAGTTGTCTGTGCACGCTTGCAACTTCTTTAATTCTTTAATTTCTCTCTCTCCCTGCAGCCTCAAATGGACGAGAAGATCCAGTTGGGCCCTCGGGCTCAAGTCACGTGGGTGAAGGGCAGCAGCGGAGGAGCCAAGGCCAGTGATTCAGGTAGGGAGATGCGTATTAACTGGCCCAGGAGCACAGTGGGTTGAAATACTGTATGAGCAGGAGTTGGCGATATCGCTTATACCTGAAAACGATGCAGGTACAATTCATATTTGACGCCCAAAAGTGAATCAGAGAAGAAGCACTATTTTCTTTTGATGCATTAAGATTGAAATCGGAACAATTATAAACTTTGCAGTAATCACAGTAGTTCCAACTAGAAATTATGTCAAGAAATGAAATTACCTCTAAATCATTTGTGCTTTATGACTGGCTCAAAATGATCGTCTGAGAGTAGGTGTAGTCAGATTATAGCAGGTACTTTACACATGTCACACTATACTACTCAAAATAAATGTCACACAGTGAAGGTGTCAGTTTGCCTGAAAACAAGGTATGATGTGTGCATCAGCAACATCTGAGAACAATAATGTTGAGCTTTTCAACCATGCAGAAGGACGAACAGTCTGCCAAAAGAAGGCAGGATTTGTTCATATGAGGACAACTGACCTCAGACTATCTGTCCTCGAAGGCATTCATAGTGCTGCTTACTTTCTGGCCCCCCAGACCATTCATGACCATTCTTCGTTCTCCTGACTTTCTGGGCTTTTCTCTATAACTTTCTCTAACTTTTCTCTCTTACAGAACTCTCGCGGACAGCCGGCATCAATCGTTACTCTGCGCTTCAGTCCACGCCTTCACCTCAGCCCTCCACCACTCCTCCACAGAACCCAGACTTTGACTCCAGGAGAACTCTGGGAAGGTAAAAGACAACACCAGAATCACATTTAGATGAATGTTGAATTGTTGCCTTTGTGCTAGTTAATCTGTCATATCTGCTGACATCTCGATTTGTTTGTTCAGTCGCAGCAACACGGGGAGGGAACGCAGCGAGAAGCCGCTGATCTCCGCCCCTCCATCATCACGGCCCGGACCGTTCATCA
Source organism: Amniataba percoides (assembly GCA_037176925.1). NCBI lineage: Eukaryota > Metazoa > Chordata > Actinopteri > Centrarchiformes > Terapontidae > Amniataba > Amniataba percoides. The sequence goes on from JBAJHX010000096.1 coordinate 5,992,545, forward strand.
GGGGCGGCAGTTCGAAGGAGCTGCTGGAGAGTCAAACCCCCGAGGAGCCGCGAAGAGACCGGGAGCGGGAGGGAGCTGAGCCCCGGAGACCGAGTGTCACCGAGGACAAAACTGAGCCAGAGCGCAGCAGAGTCAGGGAGCCAGGTGAGTCGCAGCGCTGCACAACACTAACATATATTTAGATATAAACTGTCTGTCTGTAGCACCACACTGATATTTGTTCTCTATTGTTTTCAGCTATGAACAAGTCGTATTTTACATCAAATCTGTTTGAATCTCTTTTTTAGTTACATACAGTATGAAGAAATGAAATTAAAATGTATGTAATATTATAGATTATTACAGTTTAGTCCCTTATCAAACTGCATGTCACTAGTTCATCAATGGTTCCCTCAAACCAGCAGCAGCAGCAGCTAATATCCAGCTTAGGTTTTAACATCTTTTACAATTACTGCATGTAGTTTTTACACACATTTACATTTAAAACATGCAAATCAGTCATGGACAAAAGGAGGCTAAATGGAAATATCAATACATTTCCTTCAAATTAGCTTTGACTGTAAATGCTGTGATTTGTGTTGTGTTTGTTTTTTTTTTTATAAATATTCTATTCTTAGATCTGTTGTCCCTAAAAACACAACGTTTATATAACCTTGCTCTTTTCACCTCAGACAGACACGGTCGTTACTGTTGTTTTTATGTCAACAGTGAAACCTGAGCCAGTGGTCCAGACCCCGGACAGACCTGCTCTGTCTGAGGAGGAGATTGAGAGAAAGTCCAAGTCCATCATCGACGAGTTCCTGCACATAAATGACTACAAGGTACTGAGAGTGAATCAATAGATGCCTGTTCAGGTGCAAATGTCTCAATGCAGCAACAAACAGGTGCTTAGAGGCATGTTAATGATATATTAATGACTAGGATTCAAATAATGTAATTATCTTTTGTCTTCATTATTTCTGAAAAATGTATGCAGTGTTAGAGCTGTTCCTCTTCACTCAGTCTTGATCATGTTTCTCTGTTCTCTGCAGGAGGCTCTTCAGTGTGTGGACGAGCTGGATTTGGGCTCTCAGCTTCACATCTTCGTGCGAGTTGGGGTGGAGTCGACTCTGGAGCGCAGTCAGATAACGCGGGACCACATGGGCCAGCTGCTCTTCCAGCTAGTGCAGCAGGGAATCCTGCCCAAACCCCAGTTCTACAAAGGGTAAGTTCACCTGTTCACTGCACCCTGATAATCCTAATCCTAATCCCCGAGGTGTTTCTATGGACTGGGAGCTAGCTGTTAACTTTTTCATGCTTTCCAGCATTTTGTTAATGTGACTGCTGTGTTTCTATGAGATGGGATGTCCCCTTTTAATTACTTAGTGGTGACTTTAACGAGAATTAAACTCTTATAGTTTTTATTAGGTTATGAAGAGATTATATATTAGATTATTTATTTCTTGGACTCATTCAAATAAATGTATATAATCTACAATGTTTCCACTTACACATAATACAGTAAACAAAGTTATAACATTAACATAAAAAACACACATACAGAACAAAGACTTAGACACTTGGGATCATTTAAATAGACTCACAGGTAAAACAGAACAATAACTTAATCTCAGTTCATCTCAACATAAACAACTAAAAAACAAAAACAAATAGGAAGCCTATTTATTTATTTTTCAGACCAGTCTTGAAGATCTGTCTTGAGATTTAAAGTGCAGCCAGCTGTTTCAGTGAGATTTGACTCTATATTTGTTCTCTTTCGTCAGATTGGTCTTCCACATTGTTTGTGTAATGTGAAACAAATAAAATGGTTGTATGTCTAAAATGTAAATATCATTAATAAACTACAACTGAACCGATCATCAACTTTCTGTATTAGTAATATATTATGTGTGTACACCAGAGGAACAACAATAGAATTGTTTTAAGTTGTCTCCTGACCCCCCCCCCGTGTCGTCTTCTGTCCTCAGGTTTGCAGAGACGCTGGAGCAAGCGGATGACATGGCCATCGACATTCCCCACATCTGGCTGTACCTGGCTGAGCTGCTCAGCCCGGTGCTGAGGGAAGGGGGCTTCTCTATGAGAGAGCTCTTTAGGTACTGAGACACCTGAGGCAGTCAGCTGATACTCAAGGAGGCTTCGTTCAAAGAATAAAGTCAAATTTTGTTTGTTTGCTGAGGAAAACTGGCTGCTTTGAGCCCAGTTGTGTTGCATTGGCTTGGATCACTTCAGTGTGCGCAGGCGTGCTGTCTGTTTATTTTACCACCATATTATGCCATGTTGATGAATATGTTCCCTAATTTAAAATGAAATGTTTCTCCTTCCTAGACACAATTCCATTCATTTCAGGCCATACCATTATAGCAGCACAGGAAACGATCTTTAGTATCTCCACAGTGAATCTGATCTGACCAGATCTCCAGTAGAAAACATGTTTGTGTTAATTGACTTCTTTATTCTTCTGTATGAAGGGAAACCAGTGGGTGGACATACATTTATTTTCTGCTGTCTCTGTTTCTTCACAGTGAATTAAGCAAACCTTTGCTTCCTGTGGGAAGAGCTGGGATCTTAATTTCTGAAATATTGCACATACTATGCAAACAAATGGTAAGCAAGAATTGTTGTTTGAATTTCTCCTGCATGCATTTATGTTACCTGCTCATATTATAAAGCCAGTGGAGCATAATCGGTAGCTTCAAAAATCACTTTGTGCTGAACAAAAGTGGTTTTGATTATTTATTGATTATAATTAAGATTATTTTTTACTTTTGATATCCAGCAAAATGTGTGTCATTGACGTTGTCCAGACAGAAGAAGAGAAAACAATGTAAATAAATAATAAAATAATTTCAGAGAGGTGTGACGTTGTCTTGTCTTGTCTCCACAGAGCCATAGGACCCTGAGTTCTTTGTGGAAGGAATCTGGCCTCAACTTGACCGACTTCCTCCCAGAGGGAGAGGACGTCCAGGCTTTCATCTCACAACAGGTTGGTAGCAAAAGCCTTTACTCAAGTAACACAAAAATCAGTGCACGCTTCCCCTATTGTTCTATCTTTCTTTCTCATCACTTATTTGTTGCTTTCTCATCATGTCAACCTCCTTTTATCTCATTGCAAACAGAAACTCCAGTTCCTTTTGTCGGACAGCTCCAGCCCCGAGGTAGGTCTGTCTAAAAGGACCCTGTCTCCTGAGGAGCTGAGCCAGCAGCTGGAGAGACTCCTCCTGGAGGACATGGCCAGTGACGAGCGGATCTTCGACTGGGTAGAGGTATGACAGGCGACACTTTCATGCACAGGAGAGGGGCACATTGTTGATTATAACCTTTTCATAAGCAGCCTGAAATGATCAGAAACATTAACACCAACAGGTGAAGGAACAGGTAAAATACTAAATTAGAGACAAGCCTTGATAGAAATGTTTATTAAATGACAAAAAGTGCTCTGTGCAGCCATATTCTATCATATAGAGCAATTAGAGCAGCTAAAATGGGAGGAAATGGTTGGAAATATGACAAGATTAATATAGAAGATTTGATGAATGGCCTAGACCTGATAGTCAAACACTGAACCAGATGTTGCTGACTTTCCCCACCCAGAATTCGCAGATGTTCACATAGGAAAGTCCTGGTTTACCTTACAGTACATGTCTGACCTAGTGTTTATTCTATATTGTGCTACCTTAATCACGCAGACTCTACAGGGCGTGCTTGTTCTGTGTAGCAGTGAGCTGCCAGTCAGGCACTTTATATGGTACCATTATTTATGTGCATGTGTGAATGAGAGGCACATTATAAAAGTGCTTTGGATAAAAGCACTACATCGATTATGAAGGAAGACCATTTACCTGCACTCACCTCCATAAATGTCCACGTCGTGATTCACATGTACCAAGTACCAGATGTACTCTGGACAGGAAGCAGAGGATTGTAGAAAGCTGTCTGAAAGTCTGAGAGTGAAAGTGTTTGGGAACATGAGAGCATCCAAAAATACTACATGGTGCAAAGAACAGTTGGGAGGGCGTTTCTCTTTTACTGCTCTACAGTTCAGGCAAAATCTGTCCACAACACCGCCCCCCTCCCACTCACATACCATGAACACAAACATGCTGCTTCTATCTGTACTCATCAACCTTTTTGTTTTCTTATTGTGTGTTTTGTCCTCCTCTGTGCTGTCAGGCAAACCTAGATGAATCTCAGATGAGCTCGTCCCCCTTCCTGAGGGCTCTGATGACAGCTGTGTGTAAGGCAGCAGTGAAAGGTAAGCGCTCCACCACCTGGAGGAGAGGCGTCCTCCATTCTGCTAAAATCGCGCACGCTGATTGCAATATTTACTTGTCGCCAGCCTCTGAGCGGAGCGTCTCAGCGTGCACTCACTCTGCCTTCTGCTCTGCCGAACAGATGATAACACCAACTGTCGAGTGGACACGGCCATCATCCAGAAGAGATTGCCTGTATTACTCAAGTACCTTAACTCAGACACTGAGCGACAGCTGCAAGCACTTTATGCACTTCAGGCGCTGATCGTCGCCCTCGATCAGCCTCCAAGTAAGTGCTGCGTCTTAATTTACTCCTCCTACCTCTTCCCGTTTACTCCTGCTGCCTCTTTGTAATCAAAATATGAGATTTTCCGTCTTATTTTTCTCAGTTTCTTATCAGAGATGATTAAATTGTGGTCATGAGCCAATGTTTTAAGTAATGTCAGTCTAAAC
>JBAJHX010000096.1:5997347-6011845 GCA_037176925.1 Amniataba percoides
TTATTTTTCTCAGTTTCTTATCAGAGATGATTAAATTGTGGTCATGAGCCAATGTTTTAAGTAATGTCAGTCTAAACAATATAATATCACTACAAGGCCCATTTTAGAGGAGGTTCAGTTAGAAAAGTAATTACTTCATGCACTTCTGAGAACCAATCACAATTCAGCAACATTTCAGTCTTAGTCACAGGTGTGAGTTTGTTTGCTTTTGTTTCTAAGCCAGCGTCAGTCTGATGTGATCAAATCATTCACTCAAAAGTCTGACGAAGCAGAATATTTAGTGTTAAGCTCTTTATAAATAAAACTTTGACATGTTTTTAGGACACTCCAACAATACAAAACATTTAATTGAAGAGGCCCAAAATATCCAGACTTAGGTCCTTAGTACAGTATGCGTCAAAGTCTAAAAACAGATCCTGCGATTCCCATCACCAGTGAGCTAACCTTATCCCCATTCCAAGAAATGTTAGGAACTTGCTTGGAGATCACCGAGTAAAACATTCAGTACAGCACACTAAGAATAAAGCCATCAAATACCAAATAACAAGCATATTAAAATACCACAAAATAATTACATTGGAAAACAGAATCTACCTTTTAAGTATCAGCAGTTTACCTTCTTAGGAGTCAGTTAACCTCAGGACATGTATTTCTTTGGAAGCTCACAGATTTAAACGCTCGGTCACACCTCCTCCAGAGGGCTTTTCCTTTAAAAAGCAGCTGCTCGGTGCGTCTTAATTGTTAGACCACCAAGATAAATCCACTGGAACTCTTGAATTAATTACATTTTAAATGGTCGGTGGTTACTGCAGGAAGTAGTATCACAAAACTTGACATGATTTATAGATTCAAGACTTCCACTTAGCTGCACTGCACTCATTTCAAGCCTCAGGAAAATGTGTTTTTTGTCATTTGGCATTTTTCTAACTGTATCCTCAACAATATGATGTAACTGAGTTTTAAAGCCTCCTCTCACTGACCTCTCTCTCTCTCTCTCTCTCTCTGTGTCCTTCAGACCTTCTCCGGATGTTCTTTGACTGTCTGTATGATGAGGACGTCATCTCGGAGGACGCTTTCTACAAGTGGGAGACGAGCAAAGACCCTGCCGAGCAGCATGGTAAGGGTGTGGCCCTCAAGTCTGTTACGGCCTTCTTCACCTGGCTACGGGAGGCGGAGGAGGAGTCGGAAGACAATTGACGAGGGAGACACCCAGGGACACGACGTAGTAGAACTGCATCCTTACAGCAGAACAAACAAACAAACAAACATTCGAAATGGGTGTATGAACAGGACGACATGTTTACGGCTGGAATTTTTTTCTGCGGTACGGTTCTGAAACATGCCGCCCTTTTGAGTTTGGATTCCAACGGCGGAAGCACTAAATACCTGTATTATACATAGAAAATATTTTTGTTTTAAATTTTAACTTACTTTTCTTTTGTTACTTTTTAAGAGACTTAAAAGATACATAGGTTCTGGACTCTTTAATTTATTATTTTTTTAAGGACTGCAAATATGAAAGTTATTTAACATTTGCAGATGCTCACAAATGAGATCAAGACAACAGAAATAACAATATAATTAATTATAATAACAAAATAATTGTGAAATAAATAGCCTCCCTGGATTCCACACTGTTTGGTTTAAAACAGGGTAAAACAAAATTATTTTGGGATGAAGGGGAAGCAGAGATAAAAAAAAGAGGAGTGGATGCACAGAAACTATTAACGTTGTCCGTGTATGACGTTTGAGGTCAACAGGTTATCTCCTAATAACCAGGATGTGTGTCCCTCAGCCTTGGCTTGCTCTGCGTTGATATGTACATACGCCTCACGAAGAGGAAGAGGTATGCATTCAAAGAGGCGATGCAACGTCAGTCCACAGAACTGTCAAACAAATGCAGACGAACAAACCAGATTCCAATGAAATGAGCGGGAAAAAAAAAATGCAACTTTAAAAAGTAAATGGCCGGGGTCGCTGAATAATGACATGCTTGTAATACTTCAGACCTACAGAGCAGATTAAAGCTTGTAAATACATTAAAGACAAAAAAAGGTATTTAAAAAGTTGATTGTCATGATTTGTTCTTTTGACACTTGGTGTTTAGAGATGTGTGTGGTCAGATTTTTTTTTTTTTTGTGGCTTTATGTTTATGTTACACAGAGGTAATATTTTCATGTTTGGACAACGCCTTAACATCCTCAGAAGAAGGAGCTGTATGATTGGACCAGGAGGAGCAGCAGCTGGAGACACTGGGAGCCCTTAGGCATCAACTGTGGTTTTGAATCTCCTCCCTCGGCTTTGAAAATGTTGCAACAGTTAATCCTGTTGCTTGTTATTTGACCACATGTTTGATATTTTTATGTGCATTGATCCAGTTGGGATGTGTTTGAACGTGGTCGGGCATGCAGTGTGCTTACATGATCATCAGATCTTCAAATGAGGCTCGCCTAATTTCATCTACACTGGTCTTTTCTTTACGTATGCACTCTTATTTTTGGATCGAAAAGCATTTTAGGCCCGTTGTGAACCTGGAGACCGGAGCTGACAATCAATTAGTCACTGGACCGTAAATTCCAGCTGCTTAAACGTCAATATTTTCACACATTTTCTCTTGTTTTGTCATTGTGTCTTTGGGTTTCAAACTCTTCAGACATGAGGAAATGGCATTTCTGCACAATTTTTGTATGCATTTTATAGACTGAGCCATCTATCAAATAATTGTTGTAAATGAATGCAAGTTAAAATCCTGATTGAGCATGAGGTCAACCTAAATTTCACATAAAGATCCACAGAGGTGTGAGTAAGAGCAGACAAAGAGCTGAGAGACTGAATCTACTAAAAAACTCAATAAGTAACTTGCATTGTTATGTGTATTTAGTGGAGGAGTTCTATTTTATGTTTTAATTTAAAAATTAAGTTGCATTTCTCCATATTGTAACGGTTACCATCAATTAGAACTACTACTCCCAGGAGCCTTAGCCTCAGACATTTTATCAGGGCTGTAGTTTTTGAGTCCTCACACAGTAATACCTGGTTTATCTTGAAGAGATGAAGTGTTTGTTTTTCAGAAAGTGTATACTGAATCCTAAAAGCTGAGTTTCTCCTCACTGTAACTTTGGTGCCTCAGACAACTACAACTCCCATGAGAAATAATTATAGACATCCACATCAAAACGTCACTAGAGCTGCAGTTTTTAAGTCCTTACATGTTTTTAGGTGGTTAAAATAATTACATGCTCACATTGCATTGACCTGCAATGTAGAAGATGTTGAGTTTATTTAAAGTATGGACAGAAAATCATGAGTATTTTTATGAAATGTTCAAATTGTTTTCTGTCTTTATTCTAGACTGCATGTTTATCTGTTGCTTTGGCTGTATATTAAGATATACTTATTTATATAGGCTACAGCATATTGTGTATGTATCTACCACTGGAGAGCTTGTCCTCATCCTAACTTAGTTTCCATCAGAGAACTACAGCTCCCATGAGTCTTTGCCATAGGCGTCCCTTCAAAACCACATTAGAGTTGTAGTTTTTTTAAGTTTTTAAGGTACTAATCAATTTATCTCAGTTCAAACGATGTTGGACTGAGATTGTGTTGACCTAGACGATAGAGGACATTGAGTTTATTTAAGACGAGTAAAGAAAACTCCGCCATGAGAGCGCTTTTTAAGGAAAAACCTCTAAATTTAGGAAAGAAACGACCGTTTAACATGTTGCTGACTAGCCTCTTTTCCATCCACCTCTGTCGTCCAACGCAGCGCGGCATCGCCTAAAACGACAACAGACTGGCACACAGCCTCGTATTTTATGTGATAATTATGTGCTTTACACCTAAAAATAACGTTTTGTCCACAGACTGTCAGCTCCGGCGGCTTGGCGGCCATGACGGTGGGAACCCTTTCGACGTGCCGCCGTGACGTCACGACGTAACGAACGTCTCTAATGGGGCGGGGCTCGTAAACAGAGAAATCTAAATAAAGGATCGTGCAGAAATTTACTCCAAAGTGTTTTGACTTTTCCTCCACAGAAAAAAAGACGGTAAGTCCACACCGCGCCGCGATACCTCGTTGCTCCGGCGTGGGGTTGCATGGACGCGACGCCGGAGAGGAGGCGTGGGCCGGCGGATTTCTTTTTCGCTCATGCAACTGAAATGAATTTTATCTGCCTTGTGCGACGCCATCACTGGCTGTGTGCGTGTGCGTGTGTGTGTGTGTGAGAGAGAGAGAGAGAGAGAGAGAGAGCGTGTGTTTGTGTGTGCGTGTGAGTGAGCGTGAACCCTGTGACAAAATGGCGAAATTGCCGAAATTTTCCCGCAGCTCATCTTCCTGTTCCTGTGATAAAATAGGTCCAAATGTGCAGGCGGAGGGCTGTGCGCCGTCCTGAGGGTGGTCTGCGGTTATCTTTGTGTTTTTTTTACATGAAATGCAAACGCGCATTTTTTTCTGGTGTTTTGCAGATAATACTGGGGGGCTCAATGAATGAAGTGGAGGGGTATAAATCCATGCACGGTGTTTTCCTGGTGTTCACATGCGTGTTATTTCACCTCCTGCAGGTTTAATCTCCTGTGATGCCGATTCGCCGAGCAGCAGCGACTCCGACCCAGGAGAAGGCCCCCTCCGCTGCAGCAGAGAAAGGTTAGGCCAGCCACCTGGTCCGGAGACCCGTGAACGCACCATCAGCAGCTGGCACAGATATTTCACTGTGCATTCATTTAGCCCAGATCATACATCTGCATATTTACGTCCATCCGGTCTGCAGATGCTTGTGTGGCCGTGCAGAGTTTGTGCTGACACTCATCCATCCATCACCAGGAGTCTCCACACTTGGTGTCAAAATGCTGCAACATCTTTGGTGCTTGCGTGCAGACTTTCAAGTGTGAAGTCATAATCATGCAAAATAAGCTGTTTGAAAAGTCATGTTGGACGTTAGGAAACTGCATTTTTGCAGATTTCAGCCTTTTTTTCCCTTTTTTTTTTAAGCAGACATCCAAGTTTGTGTTTACAGTCACCCATCACCAGAGGCGACGTTCTCACACTTGAGAAACGGTGTCAAAAGTCAAATGCTGTAACATCTTTGGTGCTTGTGTGCAGACTTTCAATTAGAATCGGGTCAAATGGTAATCCTGCAGCTGTTCTCTTGTTTTTGCATTGGGTAGGTTTTCTCCTGGTGCGCCAGCTTCCTCCCACAATCCAAACACATGCAGGCTCATTAGTGACTCTAAACGTCCCGTAGGTGTGAGAGGTTGTTTGTCTTGATACATCAGACCTGTGACAGACTGTCCAGGGTGCCCCCCCCTCCCCCCCCCCACCTCACGCCAGCCAACAACACATTAATCTAACTAAAGATAAGCGGTATAGAAAATGGATGTAGATTTGACAGACAAGCAGGAACAGTCACTTCACAAGTAACAGCCAAATAATTATTGATTCTGCATCACACCCATTTTGAATTGAGTAACATAACATATTTAGGCCCTTTAATCCCAGTGTTATGACAACAAAAATCTCAGCCCTCATTAAACTATCAGTGTTCAATAATCTCTCTAACTCAAAGGTTGCGCAGACCACAGGCCTGATGCGGAGGATGTGGCCAATCAGCAGTCACAAGGTCAAATAGTGCACCACAGAATGGAAATTAGACACAACGCAAGAAAAAATCACATGCTGGAGAGGCATAAACAATCCCACACAAACAGAATCAACATTTAAAGTCTCCATGAAGATGAGAGGGTCACATAAATCCTGGTGGTTAATGTCCTTATTTAATAACTGCAGGATCTCCAGGTCCACTTCTGCCCCATGTTTTCTGTTTGTCTCTACTGTCTCTTTATTAAACTATATGTTTTAGTGGATAATTAAACACTGGAGAGCTTTTCAGTTCAGGGCCTTTGGATTAAAATAAAGTTTAGGGACTCCTGCTTCACGCAATGAACAAAAAAATAAAGGTCAAAATGTTAAAAAGCTGTTTCAGAATAGTATAAAAAGACATTTTCCACGTGTTTTGATTGAACTCTGATTCTCTCATGGTTATCGCATGTTTTTTTGCTCTTAAATTTAAATGGCTCTCTCCTCTCAGAGCCTGAAGCCTCCTCGGAGGAGTCGCCCTCTGCCGACGAGGAGCAGGCCGCCTCGTCAGCCGCGACGGCCGAGGTCGGGGAGGCCGAGCCCGAGGCCGCCGCCGAGACGACGGAGCCCACAGAGAACGGAGAGAAGGCCGAAGGAGCCGCGGCAGAGAAGGACGGAGAGGGGACAGAGAAGAAAGAGTGAGTTTCACCAGAGAGCCGGTCTGCAACCCCGAACGCGGCGATATTTCACTATGATAGCACTTTTATCTGTTTCTGTGATCCTTACCTCTGCTGGGTGACGGCAGACTGCTCCCCTCACGGCTGCAGTGTTGCTTTTCCAAAACGTGTGACCTGTCACACAGCGGTGAGCGGGTAGATGTCAGTCAGGTCTCCCTTTGTTTGCAGTCTCGGAGGAGTCCAGGAGGAGAGGACGTCTTTACCAGCTCATATAAAACTCAGAGAAAGAGCTGTTATATCGACTACAGGCTACTTACATTCAGAGTAATGTTTCGGTTCTGCCCATTCGTTTAAATGCACAAGGAATGTCCATCTTTAATTTAGCTGAAATTGATCAAATTGTTCCATGAAAAAGTGATAACATTCGCTTATACCAACACACAATGTTTACCAAGATACTCAAAGGAACACTTAGCTGCACGTGGGGAAGCATAAAAGACATTTAATTTGGCTTTCCCAGTTAATAACTCATGACTCGTTGAATTTCTCCTCCTCATCTTCTCCCAGACTTTTACAAAGCAAACCTCCAGCTCTCTGCAGATAGACACACTAGCACAGCAGCTCAGTCAGGGTCTAATTACGATGCTGATCATTAAGACGGATGTTCTGAAACTTCATTTTGTCTTTCCCGTCGGTGACAAACGGACAAAGTGACAAATGCAAGGACTGCGCGGCTGGACAGTGCGCAACACACTGCTATGTTCTCCTACTAAGGTGAGGATGTGACAAAGATAAGGGTGGTAACCATCACAGTGAAATATCGCTCGGAAAGAAACGACCCACTTCACTGAACCTGTGTCTTCCCCCCCTTTTTTTGTTTGTTTGTTTGTTTGTTTGGTGACAGGTTGAAGGATGGCTACAAATACGAGAAAGCCAAAGTCAAGAAGGTGAAACGGACGATTCCTGCGTGGGCCAGCGTCTCTGGCAGCAAAAAAGTTCCTGTTACCAACTTTGCAGGCACTCAGAACAAAGTGGATAACATCCTCATCGAAGCGATCACGGTGTGTACGCACTTCGTAAATCTGTCGTCTCAACGCAGTCGTGCTCGTTAGTCTTTTGCTTTTAAATCATTTTCTTAATCTTCTCGATTTCTTGTCGACTTTCTCTGCAGTCATGCAACGACAGGTTTGGGGTTTCATACCAGTCCGTCATGAAATACATCCTGAAAAAATACCCGGGAATGGAGCTCGACAGGAAGAAGTTTCTCATCAAGAAAGCAATGAAGAAACATTTGGAGAAGGGCACCATCAAACAGGTAAAGACTGTAAATCATCCTCTGCTCTGGTCTCTCTGATGACCAGACACGATGAAACTGAAGTGAAGTCCAAAAACACACCAGTGAGTTTCGACCAAGATGAAGAAGAAGTTTAAAGAAGGGCTTTCATTCAAATGTAGCTTCCCGGTTTACAACAGTTTACTCACAGACAGATTTAAATAACAATACATGTTATTTAAAACAATGAGTCCTTGATTTCAGACAGAAGTATACAAAAACTGCCATATTATTTTATAGGTGATGACTCATATTTTAGCTGTTGTAAATAGCTTGCATTTGAGCAAATGTTTGCTCCATGAATTACTTAAAAAAAGCTCCCAGGTCACTTTATACTTTTTTAAATTGACCCACATTAAAAGCAGAATCATGTAAAAGTGCGTCTAAATATCGACTTGTGGCAGTCTCGGATAATGAATTGGGTTTCAGCCTGTTGAACTTCTCCAATCCACTTCTCCAAAAAACTAAAGAGCAGGTCAGAGCTGCAGACTTATATCATCTGAATCACAGAAAGATGTGATGAGGCTGCTTGGTAGTGGAACTGATGCTGGGTTTATTTACTGCTGTAGGTTGTCAGTTTATTAAATGGACGTGATAATGTGAGTGAAACACACCACTTAATCCAGTTTAGTTTTGTGTTATCACTGCAGACGGGCCCGCTGTGCCCATTTTCAGCTGCTAAGCTCTGATTTGTTTAGTTTAGCAACTAAAATGTGTAGGACCCTGACATTTTTAATAGTTAGGAGAAGGTCAGCTGGACTCAAGAACCTCAAACAAGTCCAGCTGACTCTCTTCTAACTCTCAGAAATTACCGTGACCTGGATGACTGACAGTTTTTACAGATAACACAGGAAACGTGTCAGTTCTGCTCATTGTCGCTCCATCTCCTCCACAGCTGAAGGGTAAAGGCCTTTCAGGGACCTTCGCCATCGGGAAGCAGTCCAACTTGTCTAAGGTATGTTACAGCAGAGAGGGGAGGTGAAGTGATGTGGAGAAGTTATGTACCAGACTATTTCTTGGCAGGGAGACGGGTTGAGTTTTTGCAGAGATTAAGAAATGACACCTGTTTATATTCTCAGTGATAAGATAAGATAACCAGCTGCTAGTTGATGAACTGATGAAATACTAATGTATGAGACTGGGATATGTTTGGTTGTAATTGTCATGTCTGTAAACGGGTGGTGTTTTTAGAAAGCTGCTCAGAAGACGGAGTCTCTGGGAGACGCTCTTCCTCTCATCATCACTCGGCTCTGTGAGCCCAAAGAGGCCTCATACAACCTGATCAAGAAATACCTGGAGCAGCACTTCCCCAGCCTCAACATCGAGAACAGGTACGGAGCACGGCTCTCTGGATGCTGCTTCATGTCGCTCTGCAGAAAACTAGAGCTGCAACTAGTGAATATTTACCAGTATTTTTTAAGTCCTTGAATGTCTCATAAGTTTGCAGAAAAAAAACTATTAACCTAAAATGACCAATAGTTAAAAAACCCCACAAAATATTTGACTATTAAAGATGTGAAATGTAAGATGCAATCAACATGCACATTGGAAGGTGTGACCTTTAAAAGTTAAATATTTTACTTGATCCAGCCTTAATCAAAACTGAAATAGATAAAGAGTCAATTAATTCAAGTTTTTCATCTTGTCATTAGACAACAAAAACACTGACATTCACTAAAGTTAAGGTCCAGAAATAAATGTGGCGCAGTAATTTCCGGGTTTAGTGAACAAATGAATGATTTACTGATCCTGGTTCATCCTCAGGCCGGAAGTCCTGAAGACAGCCCTGGTGAAGGCCGTGGAGAAAGGACAACTGGAGCAAATCACTGGAAAAGGAGCCAGAGGGACTTTCCAGGTAAAACTCTCTGTGACACTGTTTTGTTCATTTTTCTTCCAAAATGTGTCACATCTGCTCTTTTAGAACAGTTTTGATGGAGGCGAAGAGCAACATGTATTTTCTTTTTAGCACTAAACAGTAAAAAAAGCAAATAAAGCTACATTAAACAACCAGATGTCCTACAAGAAGTTTCATGTTCATCTGTCGCAGCTGAAGCGAACCGGTAACCAGGTCCTGCTGAAGGGCGGCACCATGGAGGACGCCATCACAGCCGCCATCACGGCCATGAACGAACCGAAGACCTGCAGCACCACGACTCTACGCAGATTCCTATTAGACACCAACAAGGACAGAAAGGAGCACCAACTAGGTGAGACTGCCTCTGCTCTCTCCTGCTTGCATGTCTTCACACGACTGCTTTCTAAGTTAATACACTCACTGGTTTGAAAAGGACATGAAATTTACTCAAAATCATAATTTAAAAAGGTCTTTGTGATGAGTAGAATTTTGTTCAGTTTTGTTCACAGACTATGATGTTGAACTTTTAACACAAGCACTGTTTCAAACTTAATCGCTTAGCAGCCTCTTTTTTCTGACTAATAACACGACTCCTTCTGCAGAATCACAACAAGGAAGCAGCATATCGAGTCACAGTGCAGTTAAAATATTTGTTGAATTGTTCATGCGTGATTTGAACGCCTCCACATCAGCCTCCACATTGAACCTTTCATAAAATTCAGCAGTTTTATTATGGTGTGTGCGCTGTGGTTTGCACATCTCATCATGTTGTCATGTGGACACATCAGTCAGTTATTTCTATTTTAAACAAAACACACAGAAAACAGCTGAGCCTCGGTGTTCAGTAGTTATACTCCTTAAAATCCTCAGATTTTAAGTAACATTAAATATTCATTACTTAATCGAAGTCAAAGTTCAGACAAAACATCTGTTTTACACTCAACAACGAAATCTAATCAGCTCAGACAAAACAGAAAGTCTTTTGCAAAATAAGCACATAAAATTTTGGCAAAAAGAAGTTGTTTATGTTGGATACCATCACTTCCAATATGAAGTGCAATGAAAATAAAATATTGTTTTCAGGTTTTTTTTAACAAGCGCACACCAACATATTCCCGCTGATACACTGACATGAAAACCTCCACCAAGTTTCACTTAAAGGACCTAATTCGTAATGTGTGCTTTCTTTTCATTTCGTGACGTGAAACCTAAACATGCGGCATGGTGAGCTTTGGGTAACGACGTTCTGTTTCAAACATGGCGTCACTAAAAAGGGAAACTCTCTTCTTTAGTGGCCAGCCTGAGGAGGACCCTGACAAAATGTAAAGTACTCGGCTGGATGGAGCAGATCACCGGTCACGGCTTCACAGGAACCTACCAGCTCTCGTTCCCGTTCTACCCGAGGTAAATCACCTCAACACCAACACTTTAATGCTGTTTAAAAGTGTATTCTGTTGTGCAAAGTGCAAATATTGATTCAGTTTTAAGCCAGGCTGATAAGTTTGTAGGTCGCAGCTTAAGAAGAAACTGTGAAAATGAAAAGAGAATGAACTCACAGCTATACTTTATCTTTTATATGGCCGCTCAGATCTTTTTGTCTTTATTTCTCTCTTTAGCCCCACCATCTTGTACCCAGACAAGTTCAAAGAGCTTCCCAAGAAAAACACTCCGCCTCCATCCAAGCGGAGGCGGATGGCGGACTCTTCTGATGAGGAAGAGGAAGAGTCAGAAGAAGAGGAAGAGTCCGAGGATGAGGCTCCCCCCCGTAAGAGGTGGGTGTTTAAAAAAGTGCACTCCTGACACTTGAGTAACTTGTTGAAAAGAGTGACATGCATATTGACTCAGTCACATCTTTATCAGCTCAAGATATCTAAAGATAGTTGAACCTCAAAGAGCAGGACTACAGAGACAATAAAATCAATCAATAAAATATTTTTATATTTTATTTTATAAGGAAGCATTCAAATATTGTACATTACTGAAAGCACAAACACCTTAAAATCTCCACACATGCACAATATGACACAAAAACATAGGGCCATTTTATCAACAAGAAGCTATACCATAAAAAATGGAATTTTATTATAAGTTTGTTTGTTCACACCTTGTCAGAATCCCAACAGTAAAGAAGTTCATGTCCATAACTATTATTAAACGTTTGTCTGGACTGAGATCCATGTCGGAACGAGATCTTGTAAATAAATGTTTGGTTTGGAGTCTGTGCGCTGTGTACTCTTGTCATTGATGCCATTTCCCACCCACATGTGATGTGTGTGTATAATTACGCCCCTTCTCCGAGTAACAGCTGCCTGTTCAAATCACTTGTAGGAAATCTCAGAAGAGGCCTCCGCCCAAAGCTCGCCGCCCCCCACCAGCCAAGAAATCTCAGAGCGCTAGTCAGTCGAAAGCTAAAGGCAGAGGACGCCCCCTCGCCAGGAAGTCTCCGGCAAAGAAGGTGGCGGCCTCAGCCAAGAGATCGGTGGGGAAACAGTCGGCCTCCAAAAAGGAGTCAACGCCGGCGTCCAAAGCCACGCCTGTCAAGAGAGGAGCTCCCGCGAGGAAGCCCAAAACGCCAGCCGTTAAAAAGCTGACCAAACGGGGGTCCAAGCGACCCGCGGCCGCAGAGTCGTCCCCCGAGGAGCCCGCGAAGGAGACGACAAGGGGCGGCGCCAAGCGAACCAAGGCCGAAGAGTCGTCCCGCGAGGAGCCTGCAGTCAAAAAGCCAGCGACCAAAAGCGGGTCCAGACGGCCTGGATCTGAAGAGCCGTCGCCCGCAGAGAAAAAGGGGGCGAAGAGCAGCAAGCAGTCCACTCGCAAGTCCAAGAGAGGGAAGTACTGAGCCCGGAGCAGCTTCCACGAACTGGGCCGCTCTGAAGACGCAGCAGTCTGCCGCTTCGTCTCAGCGCTCGCTGTCTTTCTATGATTGGTTTCTCCCCTTTTAATGGGGCAGTAGTTTCTTTTTCTTTTTTTTTTCCTTTTTTTCTTTTATTTCTTTTGTAGAATAAGAACGTTATCCTACCACTTCAGTTTACTGTACATTGAGAGTTTCTCAGTCCTCGTTAACCACCATGTGTAGAAAAAGCTCAGTTAGTGTTGCCGTT
Organism: Amniataba percoides; assembly: GCA_037176925.1. Classification (NCBI taxonomy): domain Eukaryota; kingdom Metazoa; phylum Chordata; class Actinopteri; order Centrarchiformes; family Terapontidae; genus Amniataba; species Amniataba percoides. The sequence continues at coordinate 6,009,886 of JBAJHX010000096.1, forward strand.
AAAACAGACGCGTGAGCAGCTGCCAGATCGGAAAAGCGTAGCGAGACCTGAACATCCTGTAACTAGAGCCATGTAGTAATTTCCATTTTTATATCCATTAGTCATCCACTCTTTAGGTGTCGGCTGCACACGTTCTTATAGTGTTTTGGAGGATTGAAAAGATTGTAAGTTAAAATACGGTTGAAACGTGTTGGCGCTTCCTTGTGATATATAACTCTGATTTTAAGGTCCTGTGTCCCGGGATTAAAAAATTACAATATTTTGGCCATGCAGTACTGCATAGGAATAATTTTTATCCATATTTGGTGTTATATAATTATATTATTAATTATTATTAACAATGATTAATATTTGTTTATTTAAAACCAACAAAATGCCCTTAGATGAGATTAGGCCTGCAGGTGACAGATTGACATCGGATAAAACACTGTTTGTATTCATTTCGAACCAAGTCACAAAATGTGTCTTTTTTTTATGTGTGTGTGTAAACGAGCATATACATAAATCAATTTTATTGCTTCACAGCTGTAATTCAGTACCAAACTGTAAGAAATGTGTGTTGTGAATAAGAAAAAGGAGGATATTAGCTCATACATACCCTGCATGCATGTATTCCTTGTGTTGTTAAGCTTTTTTTTCCAAGTCATTAATAAAATGGCTATATTTGTAAATTTTTGATGTTTAATATTTAAGTTAGTGTTCAGAGACAACATTTAAATGATATAACAGCACATTATTGTGACTGCAGAACATAAAGCACTATCAGGTACTTTATTAAATACCACTCGTCACTCATCAGTCATGAATTAAAATAAAATTTTCTTCGTTCTGCAAGAAACAGCTCCGTATTAACGAAGGTCGGTGCTTCATAACTGAAAGAGTGCCAGCACATCCCTGTCTAACAGCAGCTATAGGTTGCTATGGTAACTGATAATCAATGTGGCTACAAACATGGAAAGTGAATTACCAAATAAAACTTCAGAAAAATGCATCAATGCAAATTCTGACCTCAGATTTCCTGTCCTGCTCTTCCACAGTATTTCCCAGAAAATAGTCTGCTCCCCAAGAGATAAAGTTATTATCGCTGACAATAATTAACTGAGTGACTGATTAACAGCTTCACTTCCTGAAAGTTATTCAGAAAAAAACAGTGACAAAAAATGGAGGAAGTTCTTAACCTGAACAACATAAAAAATACTTTGATTGGAGGAAAGCAGTATATTTAACCCCGTAAAGCCCAAACCATGAAATAATTGCCAGAAAATTCTGTTTTTTTAAATGAGGTGTTTATTTAACCTTCTGACAAATGAAAAATAATAATATCAAATTGCATATATGAGTTTTATTATAATTATTATTTGTATATTTTTTCTACATTCTGCATTTTTATTTAATTTTTGTTTATTTTGTACTTTTAAGAATGTTATTTACATACATCAGGTATATTCAAAGAATATATACAAGAATATATTCAAAGAAAATATCACTGGTGATGTTGAGGTCTCAAAAAATCATGTATCAAATATGATACGATTAGCGTTATAGGGTTAAATGTATTTAGTACAAATTTTAGCTACTTGAACTTTGGTATTGTCATCTTATACTTCCCTACACATTTAAAGGAATTATTGTACTTTTTTACTTTCTCTATTCTCTTTAAGAGAAAGCTTCATTCAGAAAACAAAAATTTTACAGGCTGTTAGTTTTTCCTGACTTTTATGCAGTAGTCGTACTTTAAATCATGTAGTATAGTGAATGCAGTACTTGTACACAGTGGTACTTTACATAGTGTAGTATAGTGAACGCAGTACTTTTTCTCAGTAGTGGTACTTTAAATAGTATAGTATAGTGAACACAGTACTTGTACACAGTGGTACTTTAAGTAGTGCAGTATAGTGAACACAGTACTTGTACACAGTGGTACTTTAAATAGTGCAGTATAGTGAACACAGTACTTGTA
>JBAJHX010000096.1:6011945-6046813 GCA_037176925.1 Amniataba percoides
GCAGTATAGTGAACACAGTACTTGTACACAGTGGTACTTTAAATAGTGCAGTATAGTGAACACAGTACTTGTACACATTGGTACTTTAAGTAGTATAGTGTATGCAGCCCCGTGCTGTGACGTCATCGCGGTGAGTTGCGCAATGTGCAGGAATGTGCGGAGGGAGGAGGAAGAATAGAGGAAGAGGAGGAGGTGAAGGGGGGGGGGGGCGTGGTTATCTTCCGCAGAGCGTTCATGTGAGGAGAACTGTCCGTACACCCCCCCCCCCGCTGTCTCCTCCCCCTGCTCGAGCCCCGCAGCACACCTGGAGCTGAAGGTGAGGAGGAGCGGACAGACACACGGACACACGGCGGGACGGAGCGGCAGGAGAGTTTCTGTCGGAGGAGGAGGTGAGTTTGTGTCCCAGGTGAGTCTGTGTGAGTCCCGGTCTCCCTCTGAACCGGGATCAGGTGCGGACGCGGTCGATCCGAACCGGAAACGCTCCGTCGGTTCAGGATCAAACGCTCGTGAGTCGCTATCATCAAAGGAAAGCTGTGAGCAAATCAAACTTCATCTCCTTTAAGTCCTCTGTGACACACCAAGCGGTGATTTATTTTCATTTCTCCTCCAGCAGCCTGATGTTTGTTTGACTTTGAGTTTCAGAAATGAGTGTGTGTGTGTTTTCAGTGAGTTTTTCTTTCTTTTTTTGTCTGTAAGATGTTCCTCTTATCTGTTTTTCAGAGATAATCAGGCAGTATGGGTGAGGCCCCGATCAGAGAGGACGGCACAGTGATCAGATCAGCAGAGGTAACTACACAAATGAGTTTTTATTATGTGTGTGTGTGTGTGTGTGTGTGTGTGTTTTGCCTGACCTCATGTCTTTGCTGTGAAGTATGTGGGCTCATTTCCTGTGGATGACTGCTGTTTGGATGACCAGATAGAGCAGCTGCACGCTCGGCTGAAGTCCCTCAGAGTGAGTCCCGATGCCTCCCGAGGTTTCAATCACTGCGCCTGTTTTTAAAGTAAAAAAAACCTAACAAGTCTGTCTGCTCCAATCAGACGTGCAAGAGAAGGAGGCCCGTGTCCATAAAGTTCTCCATCAAAGGCGTGAAGATGTACGATGAGGATGAAACGGTGAGTGTCTCTCTGATAAATGGAGGTCAAAGGTCAAAGACGTGGTTTCAGTCTCTTCTTCCTCTCCAGACTCTCCTGATGGCTCACGCTCTGCGCAGAGTCTCTCTGTCCACCGCCCGGCCCGGAGATGCCCAGTTTGCCTTCGTCTCCCACAACCCGGGCAGCGCCGACGCTCAGCTGTACTGTCACGTCTTTCAGGCCCGGCACGCCAGAGCGGTAAGGACGGCCGGCGTCTCTCTTCTTTCACTGCAACAAATGAGAAAATAGGTCAGGTATTATTCAGAGTCACGGCTCTGATTACAGATTTTTTTTTTTTTCTTGTGGTGCAAATGTGGTCATGAAGTATGCAGAATATGTCACTTGGAGGTGCTGAATGTTTAAAAATACCATATTACATCAAAAATTGCACCTACTTTATTTTGTGTGCAGGTGTTTGTTACAGCCACTGAAACTTAAGATAAGATAAACTTTAGATAAACAAGATAAACTTCAGGGACCTTTGCTTATCGCAGCGGTTAGAAATTAAGATAAATAAAGAGAGTACAAAAAATTAGATAAACCAGAAATGTATGACAGGAATATACTCTAAACATAAAAACACTATATACATCTTCATACAGACACGCCCAGAAGTTGTGACTGCACAGAGTGAACCTGCTTTACAGGATTGTGACATGGTGGCGCAATAACACAGCTGCAATAGTCAATAATGGATGAAACCATAGATCTTAAAATCAGGACATATGATAGTATGCAGTTTTATTAAAGGTCCTGCAAAGCCCCTCAAGTGTTTTCAGTGACTTTGGGTGATCAGACGTCAGGTTAAAACGTCATTAAGTTGTCCTGCAGTGAGAGGAGGCCTGTTTAGACCGCGTGAGTGAAAACTCCTCTCTGTAGATACTTTTGTGTCACTGTCACAGTAACCTGCGATTAACAGGAGAGAGAAAACCCTCGTAAGACCACACACTTTTGGGCTGAGCGGTGACATGCTGGTAAACACACTCACACACACTCACAGGTCTGCACAGTAATTACAGGCAGAGACAGGAGCTCTCTCTGCACACAAAACTTCACCAAACTGTGATCAAACCCGACCGGCTCTGATCTTAAACGAACCGCTTTCACCTCATAAACTTCACCTCCACCCTTAAACACAGAATCAGTTTGTCGGTTTGTCAGTTTGTGGTCTGCATCTAAAAGAGAAAAAAAGACCATAACAACATTATTTGGTTGAGATATGTCTGCTGAGACACAGTACGACCCTAGAAATGTTAGATATTGCATTGATGTTGATTCTAAATTGATAACATTTGCATATGAGCCTTTTAAATCTGAAAACCAAGAATCACTGTTTTTTGATCAAATTAGTTTAGCTGAGTTTAGTTTGACATTGACATTTGATATAGTTTGAATAAATGGAGAAAAATGAATGAACATTTTCATTTTTTTGCCACTATAATAATGTTAATTAAGATTAAACACTCAGCCCCATGTGATAGTGTGATTCATTTGTTTAGTTGGGTTGTGTAATTTGACTTGAACTAAGGGAACCTTTCTTTGTCATACCAAGTCTGTCTGTTTGCTTTTGGGAGGTTTCTTACCTTTAATTTTTGCTCAGATCAAACAGAAAAGCCGGGACCAAACGATGCAGGTGTGAAAGCTACCTGATGAGTTTTCTGTGTCCGCTCTCTCTCCTGCAGGCTCAGTTCCTGAACCTGCTGCTCTGCCGCTGTTTCCAGCTGTCTTACCTGGAGAAGCACCCAGAGGAGGCGCAGGAAGACTCCGTCGGCTCGATGCCCCGTCGCAACCCCTCCCTGCTCAACCACGGCTTCCCCCTCAGCGTCAGCGCCCTGGTGTCCTTCAGAAGAGCCCCTTTTCGAGGGTTGTTGCCAGGGACGAAGGTTTGTGCTTGAACATCTCCTTCTGTTCAGACATGATGTTATTACTTCAACTTTTAAGCCTTTACTTCAACTTCTAACTCATTATTGTTACCGATGAATCTTCTTTCAGTCTTACTTCCATAAACTACCTGTACTCAAACATTTCCCCTCCTCCTCCTCCATCTGTTGAAGAATCACAAGTCTTCCGATGACCCGCACAGCAGCCAAGATGAGGTCTCCTCCGCCGCCTCACTGGTGCGCAAGAAAGTGATCCGCACCAAAGCCCTGCGCTCGGGGGCTTACCGCTCTTTCACCTTCACGCCGCTCAAACAGCGAAGCGTTCAGGAGCGGCTCAGTTCGTCACAAGGTGGGGCGAGTGTTCAGAGAGCGCTCTCAAGAGTCAAAGAGTTGATTAGGTAACGCAAAACTCCCCCTCAGTGTTCGGTGACAGGAAGTCGCTCACTGTCTGTCGTGGTGTCAGAAGGTAGTTTTTGTAATAATGGTCTTGTCTCACGTGGGTCATAGTGTACAGACATTTTCTTTAAGCTTCTTTCAATGTGTTAAAATGAAAGTTTTACATTTTATTTCATCACCACTTTCTGTAACATTTAAACCGCACACTTCCTTCACTGCATCGGGATTACATTTGAATGTTTCCCCACACAAACACAGCCGGTGGGATAGTTTCACATTTGAACCTCCTTTTGCAAAGTAAACTTCTCCAAATTCAAGATGGGTTCTCTATCTCTTTATCTCTTTTTTTTTTTTTTTAATGTGAAACAGGAAAGGATCAAGACGAGAAGTCAGCAAGACGATCCCGCGCTCCGAGTCTGGCAGAAACAGAAGAAGCACTGGCTCAGGCGGTGTGGTGTTGGGCTGGTATCGCAACGTGAGCGTCACCGATCGTAGATTTGTTTCTGAGTGCGTTGCTGGTTTGTGGTTTTCTGATGCCGCATCTTCTGTGTTTCAGTGACAGCAGCTACTCCCTGCTGGCGGACGATGTTCTGGGATCGTACCTCCTGTGCCCACATCCCAAAAAGCCCAAATGTGGCTCCCTCATCATTCGCTTCCCCTGCGGCCTGGTCACCCACCTCCTAGAGAACAACTGGAAAGGGAAATTCCTCCTGGAGGTAACTGTTTTTTATGAAATATTATTAATGTTGTTGTTGTTGTTACTATTAGCAAACAGTAAAGTGCCAGGTTAGTATTCATTCTTAATGTCCTGATAAAAAAAAAAAAATATTTGTCTGCAATTCAGTGTTGTTTAGTACATGTTTAGATTTAGAAATACACATCAGTGGATCTCAAAAAAACTAAAAATGAAATTTATTCCTAAATCTTATATTTTTATACCAAGATTTTGCAACTAATTGAATAATTTAGTGTGCAAAAATATAAACCAACAGTAAATCAACCATATTCGAACCATATAACGAATTCTAAAACTCAATTTTTCCATTTCTTTGGTTTATCTTTGTGGCAGAAATGTAAGACAGAGTTCAGCTCCATAGCAGAGCTGATTGAATACTACACAGAGACTCAGGAGGGGCTGCCGTGTCCGCTGAGCTGCGCCCGAGTAAACCACTGCTACGAGTGGGAGGAAAATACCAGCAGACAGCAGCCGCACAAGAGCACGAACAAAGCCAAAATAAAAAGTACCCACAGGAAGGAATGGGTTTAAATCCTGGACACTTGTGCATTGCCAAACTCAGAGGATCCAAGTACACTTTTTTCTTCTTTTTTTCGATGCATGCATATCATCTCTCACTTTTAAATCACACTTGGTGTTGTGGGGGGTTTCATAAACTGAATCACACATTGCACCTGTTATCTGTGTTGGCACTTAATGTATATAGTATACAAGTTATTTCATCAGTGGGTACTTTTCTGTCAAAGGTGTAATATTTGTGCTTGCTGCTTTTATGTTTTTCTATATATTTTTTTACAGATATTTTTATTTGTACCTGTAAATCAACAGTTGAGTTTATTCATGTTTTTAAGAAGTGAAACTGACGACCTGAAACTGTGGCGTGGAATCGATCACGCAGATTGTATCACCTGATGGCAAAGCCATACCTGTTTTAATTTTTGCATTGTAAAAATGTTGCACAAATATGTCTGATCAAATTTTATTGTTAAACTGAGTTTTGATCTTGCTCACACTTTATTCCTTGTATGTTTAGACATCACCCGGAAGATTTTAATTTTCTGTGTTTATGTGGGTCCTACTAACCCACAATAATTATTATTAATGTTTAACTTGTGCTCAGTTTGATTTAAACCTCGCATACTGATTTTAACAGTTGTAAGAATTAGACCTGCCCCATGATTTTGTTTATCATAAGATCTGCTGTGACGTTGTTTTCAGGTCCAAGAGGTTGTATTACGATTGAGTAACTAATCTGAGCACTTTGTTCAATTAGGCTAACAAATAATTTTCGTATTGTCCAGGCCTGTTTGAGATTAAATGACAGGTGTGTTTTAACTCACGTCCTGAAAAAAGTTTTGTTTTCCATCATTTATGACTCCTCACACTCTGCATTGGTATTGACAAAGATAAATCTTCATCAAAATTATATTTTTGTTGAAACTATTTTGAAGGTGTTGATTCAAACTGCCCACCCTCATTATAATAAATGGGATGGACGTTTCTCAGTAATGTACGATAAGTCAACAGTATCACAAGCTAATCATCCCAAATTGATCATACAGATGAATAAACCCCTCAAATAATTTAGGATTTATTTCAGGACCATTGTATTATATTATATATATATAGTATTATGTATGAGGTTTGACTTGGTGCACCTAACAAACTTGCAACTGAGTATATTTATTACATATAGGTTTGAAATGTATATTATAATGTATTGAATCTGTTAGATCCCTCCCTGCTGTAAATCATTACACTCATGGTAATGATTTTGTTGTGTACTTTATCATTTTCTCATCCAGTGTGTAATTTAACATCTCCCACCCTGCATTTAGCACTGTAACACAAAATATGCAGTGACCCACACACAGCAGGCTGACAAAATGAGAAACTGAATGCCTTTTTAACATATTTAGTCAAGATTTAGTGTAAGACTGTGACTCTCCCACACCCCAATGAACACACCTGTTGCACAACTGCACCATAGACCCAGAACTGCCAGACATTTTATTTAATGTTTTTGTTATTTTATATTGTTATTTCGTATTGATATTATTTTATAATCCATCATTAAAATGGAAGAATAATATCTAATTAGATAGGTGGATAACAGCAACAACAACAATAGTAATAATACTTTTCTATACATTTTCTTAATTAATAACACCAATAGTGACATTAAAAATGATTGATAATAATGATGAATAAATAAATATATGGACCTCACTCCCTCTTCAAAATGGCCGCCGCTTTGGGCCCGTTTCACCTCTCGGCGGTTGTTTACGGTTGCTAGGCGACGTCCAAACGCCGTGGGAAGAGGAGCGGGATGACAGCAGACCTGAAGCGACACTCTGCACCGGGTCTGAGGATTATTACAGCCTCCACTCTCCAATTTCTAGAGTTATTTTTCAGCTGTCAGATATTTTTTTTTTTAGTTTTTTATTTATTTTTCAGGTCGGCTCGTCTGTGTGGGCTCTTAAAGTGCTGGTTGTTAGCCTTCAGTCGGCGCCTGGATCCTGGTGCAGCTCAGCTCTGCAGGCATGTAGTCCCAAACCAGACTATTTATTTATTTCTGTTTTATTTATCTGAACGCTGCTGCCATGGGGTCAGAGTCGGTGAAGGTGGTGGTCAGGTGCAGGCCCCTCAACGACAGGGAGAAGGCCCTGTGCTCCAACATGGTGCTGTCCATGGACCTGCACCGCTGCCAGTGCTTCATAGAGAAACCCGGGGCCTCGGACGAGCCCCCAAAACAGTTCACCTTCGACGGGACCTACTTCATCGACCAGACCACCGAGCAGATGTACAACGAGATCGCCTATCCTTTAGTAGAGGTGAGCTCCTGGAAGCACTTTTGATTCAGATTTAGTTTTTGCCATATACAGCATCAGTGTGCAGATCCAGACTTCCTGTCACTGGACACCCCCCCAGTCCAGCAACAAGAGGCTATATCTTATTGCTAATGACTCCAGACCTCATTATTTACTTAACAGTCTGCTGCCAGTCACTTGCAAAAGTTCAGCACAGTAAGTAGGCCTCATGCAAAACACAATTTATGCTCATATATGTGTCTTATATATATTTTTATTTTTACAGGGAGTCACTGAGGGATACAATGGCACGATTTTTGCCTATGGACAGACTGGAAGTGGGAAATCTTTCACCATGCAGGGGGTGTGTGAGCCTGCAGCACAGAGGGGCGTCATCCCACGGGCCTTTGAGCACATCTTTGAGAGTATTCAGGTATGAATTCATACATTTCAGTGCCTTCCATTTCAATGTATAACTTTCTGCTGCTGGAGCGACATGCATGTGTCTCTGTCTGGGCTTGTCTAAAAGCGTTGAGTGTTCAGAGAGAATAATTTCATGTCTGCGTGTGTTTTTGTGGGCAAGCTAGTGTGCAGAAAATACGAAATTCCTGGTGAGGGCATCCTATCTGGAGATTTACAATGAAGAAATCAGAGACCTTTTGGGGAGCGACACCAAACAGAGATTGGAGGTAAGTCTCCTGAAGCGCTGCTGTTTAAGTAAACAACCCAGGCCACACTGTAACACTAGAAGCCAAAGGGATTATTGTTCTTTTGTAAGTACAATCATCATGAAAACTTTTTCTCAGACTATTCTCTGACAGTGAAAACGGTGCTCGTGGATTGTGCACAACACTGCACAAGTTGCCATGGAGACTTAAAAGCACAGTAGTTACATGATTTCTTGAAGGTCAAGGTGTTTGAACAAGGTGACTGATTTGGATTTTGTGTGTGTGTGTGTGTGTGTGTGTGTGTGTGGTTGATGAATGCGTAGCTGAAAGAGCATCCAGAGCGTGGGGTGTACGTGCGGGACCTCTCCATGCACACTGTGCACAGTGTGGGGGAGTGCGAGAGAATCATGGAGCAGGGCTGGAGGAACCGGGCGGTGGGCTACACGCTGATGAACAAGGACTCCTCCCGCTCACACTCCATCTTCAGCATCCATTTAGAGATCTGCAGCACAGGTGAACACACACACAATGACACAAGACTCGTGACGCGCTGAAACATGATGTGTGCAACTTGCGTAAGTCTTTGTTATTACTGATCCTACATTACACCGCATAACTTCACTAGCAACTATTAAGAAAGAATCAGTACTTGCAGTTAAAATACTTACAAAATAAATTTAAATTTTGTACAAATTAATCAAGTCACCTACAACAAAAACAAAACAACACAGCGTGTCTCATGGCTGCATTGCATCTTACTTTCTCTGTCACTACTAGGATGGATTTTCCTTTGTATATTAAATGTTGGTGCAATGAGGCTCTTCAGTCATACACACAATAAGAAATAACCAAACAATGTAATAATCAGGTCTTTCTATTGATCAAGCACATTAAAAAAGGTGTGTAGTGACTGTTCTGATCGAATATCACAAAAATAATTGTGAATTATACAGAAGTGAGAGAATCAATAATTGTAGCTGAGTAGTATGAAAAGCACAAAGAACTAAAGACCCAGAAATACAAGTTACATTGCAGCTCTTACAGCTCTTTCATTTAACAGTTTTAATATTCCAACAAATATGTTCTATACATTTCCTGATTTTCAGATGCAGCAGGCCAGGACCATCTACGAGCAGGTAAACTCAACCTGGTTGACCTGGCAGGAAGTGAGCGACAGTCTAAGACCGGTGCTACCGGTGAGCGGCTCCGCGAGGCCACCAAGATCAACCTCTCCCTGTCGGCCCTGGGGAACGTCATCTCTGCCCTGGTGGACGGACGCTCCAAATACATCCCCTACAGGGACTCCAAGCTGACCAGACTGCTGCAGGACTCTCTGGGAGGAAACACGCGCACCTTGATGATCGCTTGTCTCTCCCCCGCAGACAACAACTACGAGGAGAGCCTGAGCACGCTGCGCTACGCCAACCGGGCCAAAAGCATCCAGAACAGGCCTCGAATCAATGAGGACCCCAAGGATGCTCTGCTCCGAGAGTATCAGGACGAGATCAAGAAGCTGCGGGCCCTCATCTCAGGCCAGCTGGGCACTGCGAACCTAGCATGTAACTGATACATGTTGTGACTTTTTTATGAAGGAAATCTTTTCATGGGAATGTTTCCAGAGGATTTAAATGCAGATCTTGTGAGATGTTTCACTTGCACTTGTGTTGAATAATTTCTACTTCCTTTCTTTGTTTATCATGCAGCTTTGCTGGCTGGTCAGCTGCCTGAGGCGTCCCCCGCTGTTCCTTCAAGGCCACAGTCCAGCACTACAGAGGCAGAGAAGGAGAAGATTAAAGAGGCAGCTAAAGGCTGTTCACACACCAATATATCACTTCACATCTCTACATGCATTATATAAGGGGGGGTGATTTATGGGTTTGCATTCTGCTCTCTCCACAGGAGTACGAAGAGCGGCTTGCCAGGTTGCAGGCCGAATACAATGCGGAGCAGCAATCTAACGCAAAGCTGCAGGAGGACATTGCCTCCCTGCGTTCCTCATATGAGTCCAAGCTGTTTACTCTAGAGAAGGCCCGAGCCAGCAGGGGGAGCTCTGTCCCAAAGAATGTAAACAGAAAATCAACTGCCCACAGCAAAGAACAATGTAAGGAGTTTATACATTTGGTTTCAGAGCTCATTATTTAATCTAAAAACAGAAAAGTACTCACGCAGCTGTGGACTGTCTTGCTTTCTAGCATCAGCGAGCTCGAGCTGTGTGACACAGGTTGCTGAGGAAGAGCTCTGTCACAATGCTGAACCCCTTTGCCACGGTGCCTCTGGAGACACCTCCCTGTCTGAGGTACACTTGGCCTTCCATTGTTACTACTTATCATTTCCAACCACAATGAGGTGTGAAAAGGTTGCTCACTGCCCTTTTCATGTATGTTTCCCAAAATGACCAGTGCTGTTTGTGCTTATTTAAATATTTATTTTGTGTTTGTTTACGGTCATGTCGTGTTAAATTTGTGACTACTTAATTAATTTGCTAATGTTATTTGTGTGAAGTTGTGTTGGTAATTGATTTCTGTGTTTTGGTTATAATATGTTGAGAATGGTTTACTCTGGTTTGTGATTTGGGTTTGTTGTTTTGCCTGGGAAGGGTTAGGGTTAGGGAATTTCAGCTCCTTAATCAAGGATAGTGAGAACAGGTTTGTCTCATTAGGGGAGGGCAAGTTGATAAAAGCCAGTCACTGAGGGATTGTGGGGGAGCTGTTATTTTTTTAATTATTTTTTTTATAGAGAGAGAGAGACAGAGATGGCAGCTTACTGTGAGGCAGCAGCTTGCACATATGTATTTTTTGGTGTGTACTTTAGTTGCTTTTTTTTTTAATTTCCTGCATTCACTTTTGATAACTAATAATAATCATTTCTCTTTTGTCAATAAATGCCATCTTTGTTTGCCTTTACTCTGACCTGCTGACCTGCTTCTTCTGAGGTTTTCATTAGGGCACTAAAGTTTTCAGTGCCCAAATGTCTGTCCTTTGTGTGGGCTGGTGGCACTACATTCGATATCCACCATGTCACAGAACAACCGCTTGAAATTTGCTGGAAATAATTTATAAGAAACTTGATTATTATTTCCTCATTGAGCATATTATTTGAGAATATTATTTCTTCATTTAGGTGAGCCAGCCTGCTGTACCTTCTGCACCAGTCGTTGTCCAGAAAGGTCCAGACGCAGACAGGAGCGTAGACTCACCTGACGTCACCAATGCGGGGCCTCTGGACCAACAGCATGTCCTGGAAAGGTTTGAGGGCACTAATTTTACATTCATAACCAACCCTCAGCATTTTGATGTGAAGCATGTCGACTTAATAGAAAGATAATTTCTTATGAACACACTGGCTGAAGAGCAGCACATGACAGATATTGAGGCCTGCTGCTAGTTTGACATATGGGTACAAATTAGTCACAAAATAATGTTATTGTAGAAATATTGTTGGGGTCTGTGTTGTGTCATGAATCTTAATATCGATTTTGGTCTCAAAAACCCATTATCAGTCTGCAAACCATGTCTTACCCCACAGGATAATATTACAATTTAGAGCAGGTTTCTGCATTGAACAGGTATCTTAATGGAAAACAATTTAATGTATTACAATCCTGTTTTTAAGATACTGTATTCAGTCAATACTGCCTGTGGGTTATGTGAATACAATTCTGCTAACAAAGAAATATTTTTCTCTCAATGCATTATTTATATGGAGCTAATTCTTATTCATCTGTTTCTCTCCAGACTGCAGCAGCTGGAGCAGGAGGTGGTGGGAGGAGAGCAGGCCAGGAACAAAGAGTTACAGCAGAGACACCGACAGAGGAAGAACCTCGCCGACGCGAGAAAAGTCAATCTCATCCGTGCGCTGTCGGAGAATGGTGAGGAAAGTGAAAATGTGCTGCTGAATGTCTACAACTCCATCCAGGAAGAGGTCCACGCCAAAAACCAGATGCTCATCAAGGTCCAGAGCAAGGTGGGTCACAGCAGCTGTGGGACAAATACAACCGGTTTGATGGGTTTGGAGTGATTTTATGTTTTGGCCAAATCTGCCAAATTGTGGTACCGTTTGGCAAATTGTGGTACCATTTGGCAGATCTGTCCTAACTTTTTCAGTGATGCGTGTTTCTAGGCTCCTCCTAGATTTACTGACTTGTGAGATAAAACGAATTTCTTTACACATCAAAGCCTCAGTATGATGCACGTTCACCTACTGACCTCGGGAGAGGCGTACAAAAAGTTGTTTATATAGCAACAAAAATCTTACTAGGCTAGCACTAAATAATGCTGGAAGATGTGAAATAAAAAACTACATTGTCTCAGCTTTGAACCTGCTCAACAGCTGAAAGCAGCCAAACTGGAGATACGAGACTTGCAGGCCGAGTTCGAGGAGGAGAGGAACGACTACCTGACGACGATCCGGCGGCTGGAGAGGGAGGGCCAGCTACTGCACAGCCTGCTGGAGCGCATGGTGCCCCTGGTGCGCCGTGACTGCAACTACAGCAACCTGGACCGCTTGAAGAAAGAGGCCGTCTGGGACGAGGACAGCGCCACCTGGAGGCTGCCAGAAGTGACGGTGCACAAGACGACGCTGCCTTCAGGTGCAACAAGTGAAGGGGCATGTAGCAAATAAGATCCAGATGCTTGTTCTGGCTTGTGAGAATATGAAACTATGAAAAAATGAAAGTGTGTTTAGCAGATTCCTTCTATTAGATATAATCTCATTTTCTCTCTGTCTCATAGCGGTGGCTCCAAAACCTTCAGCTCGCAGAGGCTCTGACACCGGGGAGACATCCATGGTGTGTTTCATGTTCCACACGTCATTTTTTTCTCGCACACACTGAAGCACCGTCACGGACCCTTACCTCTGTGTGTTTTTAAAGCAGGTGGAGGAGGACAGGTACAAGGAAATGCTTGACCGCAGTGACAGCGAGAACATCGCCAGCAGCTACTTCAAGTCAAAGAGAGCGAGCCAGCTGCTGGGACGCGAAGCTACCAAGGGACACGGTAAGATGAGGAACCTGCAGGTTTCTCCACTGACCAACAGACACAGCAGGATGATGTCAGCAGGATGTCAGCACAGATTACACATTAAACAGTTTAGCTAATTAGGTTTGTTGCAGAATGACGTCACTTCATTCTCACTGTGGTAAACCTGCAGGTGAAAATTCAGTTAATTGTTATTAAAGCATTCATGTTAAAGTGCTTAAGGCTACATCTCCGATGACTTCCTGCAGTGGTCATAAGGCCACTACGTTTAGGTATTCCTTTGCTGGTTTTGCCCTCCTAAAGGAGCTTTTCCTCCTCAGCCATGCACTCCCCTCCCCTCGTTAACGGGGCGACCCACCTCCCTGTGAGCAGCTCCACCATGACCCTGCCCATCAGCACAGACTCCGTCCTGCCGCGCCCCTTCCGCCTGGAGTCGCTGGGTGTCCCGCTGTCCAATGGTAAGGTGAAGCGCAAAAAAAGCAGATCTCACATCCATAACGAAGGGATCTGAAAAGACTGAGTTCCTGTGTCCGACATACCTTAACACACGTCGCTGTTGTCAGTTTCTGACTAAATATTTTTCACACTGTGTGCTGACACTCTGAGCACATGTTATATGGTCATAAGGATTTAATGAGCTGTTAACCATAAATATATACATCAGTGTCACTTTATGTAGATATTATTCTACATTAGTCCAGTCATGTTTCAAATCACATTTTGAATGTTTTGAACAAAATGCTACCTACAGTGTGATGCTACTCTTTAATTTTTGCACTGCACTCTTAGAAACTTGTGATTTGTGCCCAGTGATAAGTCTAGCTTCTTTATATTCAACTTCCAGTTTAATTTGCTGTTGCTGATTGTGAGCCATAATTTTAACATTTTACTTATCGAACATTTCGAATTCTGCATTTGCTGCTGAACAGACGAAATAAAATAACCAAATGCATCCACTTTATGGCTAATTTCATTTACTTTGCAAATAAGAAACTTGGCTTGTTTAAGTGCTGTGGACAGTAATGAGAAATAAGAGTCTGATAAGTCAACAGGACCAGTCAGACTAGTTTAGTTTCACTCCACTGTCACAAATGGGTCAAAGGGGCTGTTGTCAAGGCAGCAACGTTGACAGATAGTAGACAGTTATCTCATGTTACATTCAATCTCTGGGGTCAACGTTGGGAATTTTGTTACTTAAGCCTAATAAAGATGAGAACCCATTATTTCTGCTTGGGCCAAATACATATAGTGATCATGAAGATTTACCTTAATGCAGTGGTTGCCAAGATTTATTTTTTGATAAAGACATTAAAATAATCTTATGAGGAAGTCCCTCTTTCCATTGTCAGAGTTTCACATGCTTAAAATGCAGTCGATGGTTGTTTTCCTTCTGCTTTTATCTGCAATAAAGCAACATCTAAAATGCCGTAATTTCATTTGTATTTTCACTTGATGAACTCAATCCTTTCTGCAGCTTGCTTTTCTGTCTGAGTATCATATTTCTAACTATGGCTATGGCCTGATTTCTTCACCCATTGTTTAATATTACTTGACCGGCAGAGAGCCGTGTCAGTTTCAAAATTTGACACCATTTATTTGCCTGTGTGCAGACACACTAGACGCATACAACGGCCCATTGGGTGAGCCGCTTGCCTTGCCGAGAGATAACACTACAGAAGGCAACTGTAATCGCTGCTTGCAATAATTAACCACGCATTAACTAAGAGCCTTCAAGACTGTTGCATAACAACAGCCATTCAAATAAGACCGTGGGAGGAATTTAGACATCTTGCATGCAAGGTGTATCAAGAAAACAGAGAAAGGAAAATGCAGGTGTGCTAAGTTCACACGGAGGAGGGGCTGGAGATAATCGGATAATGGAAGAACAGCTGAGCCGGCTTTCTCATCGCTCGAGCGGCGTGTAAGATGAGTAGTAGGACTGATGGTCTTATTCTCTGAGTGGAGTGTTAGACGAGGCGGACATAAAGCCACCGTGCAGGTTTACAGGGGAGATGCTTTGACTGCATTAAAGGGCCTTTGTTTCTTTGTTCAACATTAACTCTGCTGGGATGTTACTCAGCAGCTCAGTCTGATAAGGCAAATCATTTGGAGCACAAGTTGCTCACGTTTCTCGTCAAAAGTCAACATAGTCACAAGTTTGGATAGCACATTGCATAATTTAAAATGTTGGCACAGTTTGATACTTGCACAGAAACTGATGTACTGATGTAAGGTGTGATATTTATAGTATTTAAACCTGTGAGGATAAAGATAACAGTTAGCAACATATAAGATGTATAAGATTTATTTTCACATGTATGCAAATGGTAAAAATCACATTATTGTTTCCCTTCTGTATTTTGACAATGAAGGCAGTTACATAGACAGATTGTCTCATTTTTTTTAACCTCCTAAACCCTATTTATTGTATAAAATAGTCGAAACAAATCGAGCTATTGATACACCAGGACCAGGAATAATAATGTACTTCCGGTAGCTACTAAAGATTATAAAACACTGAAAATCACCTCAAAATGGTTTTCAAAATCTTTTTTTTTACATTAATTAAGAGCTGCATAACTTGATGTGCTTCTCTGAGGCTTTGCTCCATGGAATGTGATCAAGAATCCACTTATAGGCACATCTGTGAATTATTAAACATCAGTAACACAAATATTCTGTTAATTTGGGTTGATGTTTCCTGTAGTTAGAAGAACAGTGCAGCAGTGTGTTATGTGCAGAACAAAGAAGAGGGAACATGATTACAAAGGAGCCACAATATGGCTTGCTTCAGTTTTTAGCATCTTTTGGAAATTAGATTTTTGTACAAACCAAGGCTTATCATGTTGGACAAATCAGTTCTTGAAGCCATAAACTTATATGTGCACACTAGAAAATGCTAATTCTCAACGCTGTGTCAGATCAGGAGATGTAGAGGCTTTATATCCAAACTATGTTGATGTTTAAGCTTTAAACTTTTTTTCAGTAGGCAGATTTGTGTCCTGTTGCTCTTCATCAAATCATATCTTGTTTTAACAACCACAGTAAAAGATTCTGATTAGATGGCATTACATTACTGTATCCTTGTAATCAAATGCATGAATCCTCAGGGGTTTGAAATATGTAAGGTGCATTTTCAGATACTATTGAAAGCTAAAGAAGAGAAAAGCTACAAATTTCTCTCAAGTAAAAAAGTACCTGCAACCCACATTAAAAAATGCTGGTATTGCCCTTTTAATTTGTCTTCTTCTTCATGTTCCTCTGCTTCAGTTTGCCAAAGTGCCAAGTGTCTGCTTAATGCTCTAACTCTCTTTAAGCTGATGGTACTCTTGGACTCTTTCTGAGCACTGATTTACGCAGGCAGACTCCTGCTGTCGCTCTGTTTCAGTCTTTGAGCAGGCCGAGCTTTCGGAGTGCTTCCTTGCGATCAGCTCCCATCCCGGGCACCACCATCACGGTGTATCCGACTGTGTTTGATGGTTTTTGGGTTGCAGGCTGAGCTGCAGTTGCAGGTTTCGCTGGCTTGGCTGCTGTGGTGTGTCGTGTTTCAGGACAGTTTCCAGCATTTCTCTGGCTGTCCAGGGTTGCAGAGCACTCCAGGCCAGCTGCCTTCACTCCGTTGGATTGAGCGGGTTGTGATGTGTGATGGAAACTGGCACTGCTCTGTAGAGGCCTGTTCTTGGGCTCTGTGGTCACTTGAGAGTAACAAAATGAGGGGCTTCTTGATGTATTAACAGTAGAAGGATCCTTTGTAAATCTGTTAGCTGTTGGGTTCAGGGAGGAGTTAGATTTCTCATTTTCTGGCTGTTCCTCTTTCAGGAGGCCCAGCTTCTGCAAAGCCTCCAGTCTCACGACCTGGGGATCTGTCACATGCTTCACACTATGTGAAAAGTCTGAGGTTGTGGGTGCTTCATTTTGTGTTTTCACAGATATGCTGGCAGGAATCTTTTTGGGTTTGGGCGCCACAACTGGAGGACCCGTTTTTGATGAAGCCTCTGAGAGAAATCTGTCAGATCTTGATGGATTTACGAGGTTTGGGCCTTCCGGTGTAACAGGAAGGCGCTTGTCCGAATCTATAGTGTGGTCAACTGTGGGACATAAAGGCGTCTTCTTTGTGGAGGCACTCCTCCGCAGGTGAACAAGTGCCTCATAGGACAAAGGTCCTCTGGGTAAAGGACCCTCTGGTGTCCGAACTGGATAGTCTTTGGGTTTGGTGGGAGAAGGTATCACAACATTAACCTCTAAAGGTACTTGGGAAGCAACAGGTTTCTCTTGTTGTCTGTGACCAGGTTCCTTGTTTGAAGGAGTGAGGTTAGGCTTAGAGCTGAGGTTTCTGTCCAGAAGGACTCCCGGCTTAGCACTGGGCACAGGACACAAAGAGCTGCTTGCCATGACAAGAGGTGTAGGAACCAAGTAGCTCTGCATGGGTTTGATGTCAACGTTTTCCTTTACGGGTTCCTTAGAGGCATGTTTCTGTGGACCTGCAAGACAAACAAGCACATCTTGGTCATTAGACATACAGTAGATCTCTCTTAAAAGTATTTTATTTACTCTTATTTAGCTAATTCGGCATCTGTGCCCTGAGATTAACTCACTGCTGAGCTTGCTTTTGTTTATCGAGGCTGACAGGTCTGCCAGTTTGGTTGCAAGGTTGCCAGGGCTGGGCAGTTGGTCGGGTTCATCATTGGACAGTCCACTGTCCTCCTCAGTATCCAAAGACTCAATAGTCTCCTCCAAAAACATGAGACAGGCCTTCTCTTCAGCAGACAGGTGCTCCAGACTATCATCACTCTGTGATACATTAAAGTCCACAATGAGATCTCCCAAAAGTGACTTTAACTCTTGACACAACATCTGACATCACGTTTTATTGACAGAACTATACAACCAGATGTGTTATTTAGTCTGAATGCCACAGCTCTCAGATATCTTCTGTATCTGTTTTTGATATTTCATGTTTATAATAGTGAGTTGTAGTAAAAGCTAATGAGATTTTAAGAGGGTGAGGTCAGTAACTCACAAAGCCAGAATTGGCGCTGACAACGCTGTCGCAGCTGCCAGCGCTGTCCATGCCAGTCATCGTCTCCAGTCCAATGCCACCTGGCCAGGTATCGCTTTTGGGCATCTTAGTGCCCTATTTATCCAAGGTTAGTGGTTCAGATTGTTGTATTTCACTATAAAAAGGGAATACAAGGAGAGTCACAGTTTTAATTGTCTACAGTCTCAACAGGACAAAATAACTCTGAAGAAAGCATTTCAAATTTCCACTTAATGGGTCATATTAGGTGTTCTCCATACTCTGACACTATTTCTGTGCATCTGCATTGTCTACTGGTTTTGTCCAGTAGTCGAGTATATGGAGTCTCTGAAGAAACATTATGAGAACTTTCTTTAAATTACTTTCCCGCTGCAATATGTTTGCTTTAATCGGACAAGAGCTTTTGTGTTATTTGTAGGTAGAAAACACACTGGTGTGGTGTTCTGATGTTTTTTTTGTAAATTTTGTAATATCCTAGCTTGCTGGAAAAACATTTAGACATTTATTTAGCAAAGTTTGTAAAGTAAATTTGATACACAGATTTCAATGAGCTTTAAAGCTAATGACTGCATTAGGCAGACCAAACTCTTCCATTAAGATCAATACCTGATCAATACTTCAATACTTGTGTCTATACAATATTGCAACAAAAATATACTTGATACTTGCGCAAATAGATGCCCTGAAACTCTGCAGGGACCAACATACACTTATCGATTAACGAAGTGCTGATCCCAGAGCCTGACAAATAGCAGCACTAAAGTATCACTGGATACTCCTTAAACCATTCTTCATATTTTAATTCCAGAGCTTTGACTCCATCTCATTAGCTGTGAAGGAATTTAGACTTCGGCTTCTTCTATAATAAATGACTGACAGTACAATGTGCATAGACTCTAACAATATATGGCTTGGAGTAAGGTCAGCCGACCAACACCGGGAGGAAAGTGAATGAGATGTTGTGCATCAACGGTAATTAGCACCACACAAAACTGGACAGCTCCAGATTATGTTGATCCAGCTTTATAACACGCTCAAGATTAATTGTAAACTGTGTCAAACATGTAAAGAGAACCCAGTTAAGGTAAAATTAGTCCTGGGTTACTTTAACATTGTTAGCCCTTAGTGCGAACATGGTGCACATTGTGTTTGGATATTTGGATTAAGAATTATAACATATTGCATAAGAATGCTTTGAATGAAAGGGCACACTTGTAGACTTTGTACATCATCATGCCAATAAAGAACAACAAATGTGTCCCACAGCATTATTCTGACAAGAGAAAGTCCAAACTAGTAAAAGATAATTGTTGAAGACAACTGAAGAAAAAGTATTTAAATACTCCTAAAGAAGGTCTAAACCTCTAACCTCTATCTAAATATTCTTGAAATTGTACTCCATCGCTTTCAGTCACTGTGGTTTCCATAAAGTAAAACTGTCTTTGCTCAAAGGCAGAGTTTCAAAGAATGATTATCATTGATGCGGTAAACAGTTTTTTAAAAAAATCCCTTCACCCAACATCTAAGAATAAATAAAACAATTAGATATTTGCACAATATTACTTGTATTTAGTGATATATTATTTTCACATGATCCATATTTGCTTTGTGTTCTAAGTCTGATGTTGCAATCACAGCAGAGTTTTCGATCGACTTGTTTTTAGAACTCTAAGGTGCTGAAGTTTGCAACAAGATTTCAAAACAAACGGCCTCAAAATAACCTTATTGTGCAAGTTTATCTTTCAAGAAACAACGCCTTAAAGATGACTAAATGTTGACTGTAAAGGATAATCTGGCTTCCTGGGAATCCATCGTTTGGCAAATGATTCACAGTACAGAATGCATAGCCTGTAGTTAATTGGCTAAAATTACTGCAAATGTTCTTAGAAGCTGCATTTTTTTCAGATGAAGTAATGTATGATCTATTAGGCTATTTTCTAGATTTTTAAATGGCTCAGCCTTGTCCTCGTGTCTAAACATCCTCTCAACCATAGGCAACATCTTGTGTAACCCGACGGTGTGTTTTACACGCACGGCAGCTTTTCTGATGACCCGACGACCTTGCGAGTAGAGAACGACAGGGTATCATAGCATAGTGTGTTTCTGACAGATATCGAACTAGTCCTCTTACTGCATGTGACTCAGATTACAGCACACATGCCACTCCTAATCTTCCTCAGCCGGATCAATTTCAGAGGGAGTGGAGGGCAGCAGCAATGATCTCCTGAAAGCTATACGATATCCAGTCTGACCACGATGTCTTACTGTAACAGTCTAGTATCAGGATATTACTTTTTTTTTTTTTTTACAGGTGATGAAATACAATGATAATGTAAATTGTAATCCTATGATTAAGGATTTAAAACAAGTAAAAGCATCTTTCTAATGGTGGATTTCCTTCAAACTAATCATTAGAAATCGATGGAGCAGTTGTTTAACAGCTGTTTGAGCACAAGATTTCTACCAGAACAGACACATTTTAGAGCAGAAACACACTTTACTTCTCTACTGGGATTGTAGAAACGGAGCTGAGACGTTCATCATAAAGGCGCCTCTGTCCGATCCTAGTGAAAAGAAATTCACTTCTGGATAAGTTTCAACACCTGAGAGGGAAAGGCCGCGAGATAGGCCGTGAGGGAGGCACAAAAGCGTTCCTGTTCACCGCTCAGGCTTGGCCGTGTCATCCCGTCCCCGTAAAGTTTTAAAGCCGCTGTCGCCGGGCCTTCATAAAAATGTTTTGTTGTGTCATCTCGCCGCATGCAGGCCAGGATATCAATCAAAACAGTGGAAAGTCTGAGATAACATTTATTGTGTTTTAACTGACAATATGGGCTGGTCACATTTAAAGCGCAAGAGAAGTTGAGTTAAAAAAAAAACAAACTTTCTGGTGATCAAATGTGTCTTTTCTAAGTATTAAGTGTGTCTGCGCAGTTAAGTGTGTTGTGTCAACTGGGATTTTTCCTTGTCACAACTAAAAGTCAGACTAATAAGACTGTGGTTAGTCATTAACCTTTGCAGATGGTTTCCAGTGAAATGACATTTAAGCACAGCTGAAAAAGCATCATAATGTTATCTCTGTGCAGATACAGCTATCCATACATGGGACCACAAAGCAAAGCAAAAAAAAAAAAAACAGTGAGATGAACTCCCACAAAACTGTGTCATACAGAAGTTGAAGCAATAAACCTAACTGCTTTATGGGAACATGAGTCCAATAACGGCTGCAGTTTTGACATGACTGTGGCCATAAAGGAGCGACTGGCCGCGACTTTATTATCCTTAATTCATTGTTTGAGGAGCATTATGAAACTGGGTGGAAACATTGCTGTTCGTTTTAACGTCATCTTATTTTAACAGCCACTACCTGGCCTTCAACCCTTAAACCTTCAGATTCCTCAGAGTTCAGCTAGACACCATGTCCCCACCATGTTATAAAGATTACCTGCCCCAGTTACAGTCTGTATACAAAACATACAGTCATCAAAACGCCTAAATGACCATTAAAAAACAGACTGCAAATAGAATAAAGATGGGCTGCAAAAATAATAAACTCATAAATCACATGAACTATATTACATTATACACACATGCAATGAAAAGAAAAAAACAGTAAATTTGAATATTATATTACTGATATTACTCCATGTGAGAAGAAGTATGTGTAGATTCACCTCTTACATTAAGATCAGATGAAAAAGAGACGCTTCAAAACAGAAAAAACCCTACAGGTGTTGAAACTTGAAACAAATTTTAAATGATGAGTATAGGTGAATTTGCGCGCTGTGATCTGCTCACTTACCTGTGTGAATCTCCGCGCATTGGTCACTCATCCATCTCGCAGTGAGTGTATGCGTGTGTGAGAGAGAGAGTGTGTGTGTGAGAGGCTCGGTGATACTTGCACGGAGGACTTTGTGCTCTGAGCTCTCAGCCAATCAGAGGGCGGCTTTCTCCTTAAGACACACGAACCACCGTCGTCATGGCACCTGCAGCAGCGTTAATCTGTTGATCTGCGTCCGTCTGTCTGTCTGTCTGTCTGTCTCTGCAGGCTGCGCTCAGTAACTCAGTCAGTGCAAAGGAGACACGTTGGTGTTTGCTCTGCATTCACGTTAACTTGAGTTAGTTATTACTCTGACCAGTGGTGCTGGAAGTATTCAGATCCTTAACTTCAGTAAGTAATCGGGTAAATGCACTTAACATATTTAAAGTAAAAGCCCTCTAATACTTTTGTAGATGCATTATTTGATTATTATTGCTCGTGCATTCATGTCAAAGCAGGATTTTAATGCTGTTTGTTCAAGTGGAGGTATTTAAAAATACATGTAATAACAGGCTGCAGCTATTGATTGATTTAATTTTTTTTTAATCAAATCATTAATATTTGTAAAATGTATAGACATGAGGATGAATGTTATCATTTCCAAATGTCTGATCAATAGTCCAAACCTCCAAATGATTCATTTAAGACAAGAAAAACAAGAAAGAAACACTTTACATTGGAGAAGCTGAAATCACTAAATATAAATGTATATCTATATAGATATACATTTATATATATATATATATATATGTGTATGTATGTATATATGTATTTATGTATGTATGTATGCATGTATATATTTATGTATACATGTATGTGTGTATGTATGTATGTATGTATACATGTGTATGTATGTATGTATGTATACATGTGTATGTATGTATGTGTGTATACGTGCATGTATGCATGTATGTATGTATATGTGTATGTACGTATGTATATACTATATGTATTTATGTATGTGTACATATGTATGTATGCATGTATACATGTAAGTATTTATGTATGTATGTATGTATATATGTATGTATGCATGTGTATATATGTATGTATGTATATTTATGTATGTATGTATGTATGTATGTAAATATGTATGTGTGTATGTATATGTGTATGTATGTGTGTATGTATGTATACTTGTATGTATGTATATATATATGTGTGTATGTATATGTGTAGGTATGGATGTATGTATGAATGAATGTATGTATACTTGTATGTATATATGTATGTATATGTGTATGTATGTATGTATATATGTATGTAGGTATATATGTATGTATGTGTATATGTATGTATGCATGTATATTTGTATGCATGTATATTCATGTATGTATGCATACATGTATGTATGCATGTATGTATATATGTATGTATGTGTGTATGCATGTATACATGTACGTATTTATGTATGTATGTATATATGTGTGTGTATATGTATGTATGTATACGTGCATGTATGCATGTATGTGTGTATATATGTATATGTGTATGTACGTATGTATATATATGTATGTATGTGTATATGTATGTATGTATACGTGTGTATGTATGTATGTGTGTATATGTGTTTATGTATGTATGTATGCATGTATTTATGTATGTATTTATGTATGTATGTAAATATGTATTTATGTATGTATATATGTATGTGTGTATGTATATTTATGTATGTATGTATACATGTGTGTATGCATGTAGTTATGTATGTATGTATTTATGTATGTATGTAAATACGTATGTGTGTATGTATGTATGTATGTATGTATATATGTGTGTGTATGTATGTATACTTATGTGTGTATGTATGTATACTTATGTATGTATGTATGTATGTATTTATGTATGTATGTATGTATACATGTGTGTATGCATGTATTTATTTATGTGTATGTATGTATTTATGTATGTATGTAAATATGTATGTGTGTATGTATATGTGTATGTATGTATATATGTATGTGTGTATGTATATGTGTATGTATGGATGTATGTATGAATGAATGTATGTATACTTGTATGTATGTATGTATGTATACATGTATGTATATGTGTATGTATGAATGTATGTATGTATATGTGTATGTATGGATGTGTGTATGTATGTATATGTTAGTATGTATATGTGTATATATGTATGTATATATGTATGTGTGTATGTATGTATACTTGTATGTATGTATGTCTATGTGTATGTATGTATGTATGTATGTATATATGTACGTATGCATGCATATATATGTATGTATGCATGTATGTATGTAAGTATCTGTGTATGTATGTATATATATATGTATTTATGCATGTATATATACATGTATATATGTATGTATCTATCCTTTAATGTATGCATGTATGTATGTATGCATGTATATATACATGTATGTATGTATGTATGTATGTATATATGTGTTTGTATATATACATACACATATATACATATATATTTTAAATAATAAACTAGAGTATTAATCTAAAGAAAGTCTTTAAAAATAAGTTATCCAGCAAAATATACATTATATATAGTATTTACAAATATACAATAACATATATACAATAGAAAAATATATACAACAATAAACGATAAAGTACTTTTTAACAATAAATTTTCAACATACGTGTGGATTAATTTATTTCACTAATCCACAAATGTATTAATCCACTGATGTTCAAGATAAAATTTAATTGAACTTTTTTCAAAGTTCTTCATGATTTTTAAAGTAAAATCTTAACATGTAAAGCTGTCAAATAATTGCGAAGTAGAAGGTCTGTTTCCCTCTGAAATATAATGAAGTTTGTTTATCAACTAAACTGTCCAAAAATTAACCCCAACATGGACTAAATGGTTTGATTGACATGTCACTGCATATAATATAATGATACTGTATACTGAAGAAGTGATAGCATGTATACTGAATGAAAAAAAAGTACAGGCGTAACCAATTACAACGATGGCTCCAATCCCGTATGACTGTTTGTACACTTCAGCTACTATATCACTACTTTGACAGGGTCTCGTTGTTATAACATCAGAAGCTGCTTCAGTTTCAGCTCGTGAACAAATCGCAGATCCTATTAAGACAGGGTAGATGTTCCTTAAAATAACATGTAGGAAGTGTAATCCCACAACGATGGCACAGGATCAGAGTTGTTTAGCCAACTAGGGTTTATTTCCGTTGGCTGTGAATTGTCAAGAGGTTATAAATGAATGAGTGACGTGGACACAGTTAGTACTGACAGCAGAGATACCAGAAACTTAATAAATGGCTGTATATGTTTAAGAGTAATCAGAAAAAAAAGAAAGGAAGGGAAAGACACAAAGCGACTCGTACACAGCAGTCGGCTATAATTTTTAATAGTGACACGACACTGAAAAAAATCAAGTAAATCCAGTTATTCTGTAGTGCTTTGTGTGCAACATTCATTGTTATTGTCCTTGAAGAGTCATGAGAACTGTAAATACAAAATACAGCAAAGCCGTTTCATAGTTTCACTTTTACGCAAGCTGATTAACCAAAAAAAAGTCACTGTTAAAATAAACTACCTAAGGTAACAGATGAGGAAAAAACAAAAACAAAAGTAATTCACATTCAAACAAAGAAATCATTTGACATTTTTGCTTCGACTTTAGTTTATTTCTGACACAATTTCTAAGAAAAAAAAAGACCCGATCAAGTCCTCCTCCGCTGTCCAACTTAATTTTTTGGCAACACCTCCGTACCAACATTGCCACCACAAATATGTGAAGTAGAAATACTGGTCCTGCACAACATGAGGCCACAGTGAACTGGGCTTCACAGGGAATAAAAAACAAAACAAAAAAACTAATCCCACAAATATCCTCATGGCCTTGTCAAATTGAAGGTTTTTCAGCTGTGGTTTAAAACAGTAAGTGCATGCTGCATCCTTGTAGGCAGTGAGCATCAAAAGGAACAAGCAAAGATGATGTTGATGATGATGATGATAATGCCTGATTTCAGATGAAAGTGTGAGAACATGCTCCAACAGTGTGAAACAGAACGAACAGCGTATTTTGGGGTTTTTTTGGACAACGTGCACCACACATTAAACCAAAATGGACCTTTACTCATAGTATTCAAACACCCTGTTAACAGTAACTATTGCGCTGAAAAGAAAAATCAAAGTAGGTTAAAGTTGATTCTTAATACTGATTAGCAAACCACATAATGCAAGGTATGTACTCGACCAATAAATGCATAAAGCGAGCAGGAACTTTCATACAGCGTGTCCTCACTCGTTTAAGATCTCCAGTCATTACACTACCTTCTCGCTGTGATTTGTGTTCTGATATATAATGCTCAAACACCGCATCAAAATATTCAGCAATAACAAAAACAAATCAGATGTTTAAAAAGATTAGCTCTTACAGCATGATGACGTTTGAAAATGACACACTAGAATTAAAAAATAACACTCCAGAAAAACTGCCGTACCCATGAAGAAAAACAAGAGCTACAGATTTTGTAAAATGTTTTGTTTTCAGCACCATTATTTCTATTCTTTTTTTTTTGTCTACTTTAAAATGAGCTCACAGACAAACCATGTTGCAATGTCAAAACAAAAGGGGCGGGGAGAGAGAAGAAAAAGTTCCATATTTGTAATTAGGCTAATTTTGGATAATCACTTTCAACATATTGTCATTATTTCATAATGCATAACCATCTCAAACCTCAGTCTCAATGGCAACTGCTCAGTAAATTCAAACAGATGTTGTGAAAAGCACGTTTGTATAAAGATGAATCCAGCTTAGCATTAATGCAGCCCGACCGTGCCCAACGATTCACACATCTAGCTTAATTTAGTTTTTAGCATTGGAAGAGTTCCTGACGTACGCCTGTCGACCAACAAAATAACAAACATGCTACATAACCAACATGATGAATAACAGTCAAACTCTGTGTGCTGCGCTTAAGACAACAGTGAGTAGGATCACGTCATAGTGCAAATAATTCTTAGTGGTTGTTTTAAACCCCCTGTAGATTCAGATAGTGCGGTTTTATCACATACGAGTTCCATCAGTCGCAGGTAAGCGTTGGCAATATGATGCATTTCCTAATTGACAACACATCAGCCACTATTTGGTTTGTTCTCAACACAACCCAGCCGTTCGGTAATCTAAGCGGATTAAAACAAATTTTAAGAATTGTTTGCATGTTTTACTTGACCCAGTTGAACATATTTGAAACCATCGCTAACTGATTGAAATGATGGTTTAATGACATCGGAGCACTGCAGTAGCGTTTCTGACTTTGAGAAGTGACAGCAGTTAATACGTAATACTGACCGGTTAGAGGCGGAACACCGTGTCTGCACGTTCTCCATATATGTCACTGAACAATGTGAGGTAGAGGATCACACAAGCAGATTGACAGACAGACCAACAGAGTCGCCAGACGTGGGGCACAGGGTCGGTGGCGGTTGTATTTGTGAGAAGGGTTGAAAGGTGGACCGAAGCTCACACCTCACCAAAATTGGTGTGGCCTGTCTCCTTGGCGTGCTCGCGAGCTTCCTTTTGTCCCACCAGGCCCGTCTGGCACACCATGCAGCGCAACGCGAAGCGATTAACGTCCGTGAACTGCCGCTTGCGGCGAGCCTCGTCCGCCAGCTCGAGGGCCTGGGCCAGGATTACGTCATCTGTGGTGGAGAAGATTGTCTGGGGTGGAGCGTCGGAGCCGGGCGTCTCTTTCTGCAGCGGGTCGTAGTGAATGCCGTCGTAGATGAGCAGCACGCGTTTGTGGTAGCCAGCGTCCTCCCCGAACCGATCCACTCGGACTGTCTGAGTGTCCACCACGCAGATCTCACACTGGTAAAACTTGGAGAGGATGGACACCTCAATGGCTCCTCCCCAGGTGTCGTCGCGTCTTATCCACGAGCAGTACTCCTCGTTGGTTTTTCCCAGCACCGCCTCCGAGTACGCCGCGGGGTCGCTCGACACAATCTGGGCGATGAGGCCTCGCATCTCAGGGGCGCAAGCGGGGTCATACACGCCACCTTCCACCACATAATACACACTGGTGAAGAGGCAGGAGTTGTCGGCCGGGACCACCCGACGTGCCAGCACAGGTGAGGCTTCCAGGCGCGGTGCTTTAGTCACAGTGGGATGATCCTGAGGCTTTGGCTTGTTTTTCTCTTCCTCAACAATGAGTGTGTCTCCTGAAGAGGATGAGACATCAATGACACAACACAAGTCAGCCTGGTCAGACTTTAGTAACAAGAGAAAAATAATCTTGTGTACAGCCATGTGGTTATTATGGAGGCTCTGAAAGGTCACAGCGAGAATGTACTACACAATACATCTGCATTACCTTGTAATACTTCCCTTCTTTCATTCATTATGAGCCAACATGTTTATCTCTCAGAGCAACATCCCAGAATGGACCAGCTTGTTGAATTTTATTTTGAACTGGCCATTAAATATGCTGATATAGGACTATTATTCATAGAACACATATGTAATAAGTAAACTTAGACATTTTTTAGATTGAGAGGACTCATCAGAAAAAAAATCTACAATAATTTGCAAAATTCTGTTGGTTTCATTCAAGAACATTAACTGTACTGTAGGTTTAATGAAATTAGAAACATATTAAAATATTGAAACTTTCCAGATCAATAATTAATAAGTGACATGTTATTAAAACACAAAACAATCCCTCTTTCCAACAATAGTAAGGTAAAAAGCAAGCTGCAACCTCATTTTAACCAAAACAAGCTGTAACATTGGTCTCACTATGGAATAATACATTGGGCACTGCAGGATGAGGCTGGGCATCAATGCTCATTGTACTCTGGCAGATTACATAACCAGACCTATTGAGCAGCAGTGTTATATCAGCAGACTTAATGGCCAATTCAAAGTTAAGTTAAATGAGCTGATCCATACCAGGGCTTTGTGCCAGAAGCAGCTGAGCAGAAAAAGACGTATGACTCAGAAGGAAAAGAAGAAGAACGAACTGCGACAAAACACAAAAGCAGTCCTCACAGAGATTCTTGTAGTGACACTTAAGTGCTCCACGAATTATTACATGCAATAATAATAATTTTAATAATCTTTAAGTAGAAAAACACAAAATAAACAAATCTGACAATATACCTGATTTGATGGGGTAGTCTTTCAGGTGAGCGTCTCCATTTCGAAGATCAAGGCTGGAGGGGGGATAACCAACCATAATTTTCTGCACATCACAGGGGATGCCAGTCAGTTCCTCCACCTTTCTCTTCAGCTCTTGCACACAGGACTGGTGAGTCAAGCCCTGCATTATGTGGCTCCCATTTTTGGTCTTACAGCGAAGCCGCAACATCCTATCTGAAACAAACATGTGACAACATATCAATGAACACTGCAAGGACTGGTGGTGGTGAACTTTGCTCATCAAAACATGTCTAATGACTCAAGATGACAGCTTCTGTTAATATAGATATTTCAAACAACTTTGTTTTTTGGGTGGTAATGATTATAAACCACTCATAATCTTGTTTCTGCGTCTGTCATTCAAATGTTTAACAGTAAATATGTGCCACTCAGTTCCTCATTAAATGATTTCAAACATGCACTGACAATGAGTCTGTTTCACAACAAACCTGAAAGTATCTTTTGTTTGTGGAGTGGAGAGAGCAGAAAATTAGACTTTTCCATCATATAAATTTGATTTTTATGATGGAACATTAAAACATACTTATAGGTTTAAAGATTGATTGGCTGCATGGAAGTGATTATTTTCAAAGGAGCTCAAAGTGAAGATGGTATGTGATTTGTTGATAATGCAATTTTCAATTGTGTGGCACAAATATAAAAAAAATTCCAGATTACATTTCCAACTGAAAACAATCTGGTGCTGTCAATCCAAAAGTAAACAGAAAGACAGATTCTCAAATAGAC
Source organism: Amniataba percoides (assembly GCA_037176925.1). NCBI lineage: Eukaryota > Metazoa > Chordata > Actinopteri > Centrarchiformes > Terapontidae > Amniataba > Amniataba percoides. The sequence goes on from JBAJHX010000096.1 coordinate 6,041,298, forward strand.
ACCTCAACTGAAGAGTAGCCTTGAATTGAGAGGACAAGCAGCTCGTTCAAAAGAGGTGACCTAAAAGTACATGAAATGAATGAATGAAAAGTACTGTGAATTTATATTTCTAATAAAAAATGTCAGACAGTGATTAAAAGTGTTTTATCCCTGAATATCTTAAATTGTGAGTGCAAATTAAACAAAATTTGTGTGTGGCTCAAAAATGTCAGATCCCACAAAGCTTCACTTTACATCACTTTTTTTACATTACAAAGTAAAACAAATAAACTAACGTATCCGACTAAAAACAACACAAGAAATCTGAAAAAATCAAGCTGATTTTCATCTTTGTAACAACTAGTATAGTTTCAGTGGGTTAAACAACCTTAAATCACTTTTAAATTATTCAGAAAATTTCAGAAATACACTTGTGGTCTAAAAATACTACCTGCTGGAGTTTATTAAGTGAATTTCTTCACAGTTTGTGGTTGTTTCACTGAGATGAATAACTCTAATTACCATCTTGCATCACATAACTCGATTAGCCGATGCTACATAACGAGGACGCCCTGTTTGCTAACGTACTGCTTTCTAAATGGACCCAGCTGAACAATAAAAATGCTGATGAGCAGCAGAGAAACACAGAGAAACACATGACAGAGACTCTGCTTTGTTTTATTTTCTTTGTTCTGTCAGTCAATGATAGAAACTGATAGCAGGCTACAAGCTAACTCACGAGCCAAGCAAGACAAACAAACAAAAACACAAAAACACCAAAACGGAAGCTCTAATGTGGAGCCACCTGTCTGTGAAAAACTAAAATAGTCAAACCATTGGTGATATTTAACCTGATAAAATATTACAGAAACTATTTGACTCAGAGATGAACGGAAGGTATCATCTGCTAACGTTAGCATGCTAACCTGCTCATTAAGTTGGTGACTGTTTTTTTCTTTCTGGAGTTTCGTATCCGGGTGGACTTTTATTAAATTCAACCGCCTATTAACAGACACCCCTGCACTTGAGGGACAGGGTTTATGAAGAAACATATGCGGAGTTATTCTCTTTTCTTACCTGCTGTTGTTGACTGCAGCTCAGCCTCGAACAATAAACATCTACGTTGGCGTGAGGAACGTCACTCTGCGTCCCTATGACGTCATGACGCAACCTACCTTGTACCGTAAGTTCCCTAAAAGCACCAAGTTCCCAGAGGTACTATGCTGCTTTTATTACTGAATACTATACTGTTTTACTGTTTTACTTTGCAAGAATGTTTTATTTGGTCTGTTGAATATATATGTGGCCTCTTGGATCCATATTCAATCATGACATGCATATGTGCACAAGTAAGACATCTTGCTTTTAACAAAGAATATTATTAAAAGCAATTGCATTGTATAGTTGTTTATCAGATAGGATCTTTAACTAAGAAAATGTGCCATAAGTCCCGAATCATTGCACCATTGGTATGTGGAGCACTGGTGAGTTTTATGGATGTAAATGAAACTAAGTTATGTTAAAAAAAAAAAAAAGCCAGTCCTCTGGGTTTTATCTAGTTCTTTAATAATTTCGAGACATTTTTGCATTAAACAAGAAAATATTAAATGAAGGTAAGAGAGAATAAAATTACTTGTAACATTCTTGGATCACTCAGCCTCAGAGATTCAGGTGTGTCTTCTACATTTCTGTGGATTTTAAAAAAATCACATCAGTTCAAAAATCACCTTCATTGTCTGCTAAAAAGGCACAAGTAGGCTGCTTTGAGCAGAGCAATATCTGATCACAGTCACACACAATGTCATCAAAGAACGAAACTCGCACCACTGTCTATTATTAAATAAAATTAATAAAAGGATTTTGTCTCAAAAAAGGGATTTAAGGAGTAAATATAAATTTGCATAAAGCAGTTAAAACACGTTTGACCTGAAGGATAACATGAACATAATTTCAAGGAATAGATAAAACAGCATCAACATATTATGTTTTTGTTGCACAACATCGTAGAATACACAGACAAGAGGAACAACAGAGGAACATTTAGGATTTAGAGTTTGTTGTAACATCGGATTAATACATCAGGTATGCTCATGGCAGCTCGCGACTGAAAAGTAAACTCTTTATCTAGTGCTGGTATACAGTATGCCCAGCGATGTGGTGCATTTTCTAACAACACAGAAACTCAGGACAGCATTTCAAATTCCCTCTGAAGCTGACGTTTACATTCTCTCACATTCAAACCAAATCCTTCACACCACAGGTCAAATAACAGATGATGGCTTATTTGACAAGAATCACAACTGCAGATTGTTTTGTAATATAAAAATATTTTTCGTTGCATCTACTTTGTGAACGAATAATAATATAACTTTTTACATTCAGTGGCATACAGATGAGCTAAATCTATCAATATATGCAAAATTCAGTAAGGCATTCTAGTATTTACAATGACTATGAGTAGTTGCCAGTTCTGAAATACAGTTTGTTCTTTTGGTTGATTGACTTTGGCGCACATGCAGAAGTATTTATGATACTGATGATAAAGCTTCCAGTTCAAAGCCTCGGCATGCAGAGCAAAGTCAAACAGAGAGGTTGTGATAGATAGGACGAGAAAATGACCTCCTGTCGAAGTGGCCTCATTTGAAAAAGGAAACTGTTCTTTGTCCTACATTAAATCTGAACCATCATCCCCAGTTGTGTGGTTTAAAAAAAAAAAAAGTAAAATCCAGAACTTTGTGCCATGAAGACAGAAGCCTCGCATCTTCACTCAGAAGCGGACACAGCCACTAGTTTCTTCGGGGCTGTCAAAGTCGATTCCTTCGCACAGGGACTCCTTCAAGAAAAAGAAAATGTCACTGGCATTCACAAATTAATTCCTTACAGTGGCAAATCCTATTTGAGGAAAGTAGCAGCTTTCCAAGGTGCCCACGGGGGGTTTCAAGTTCCTATTTGTAAAATTAGGTCGAAATGTGACGTGTGGTCACACAGCCACATTTATGGAAACTCTTTAGCACATTCTCAATAAGTGATTAATTATTAATCACATTCTGATGCTGTGTATAATTGACTCCAAATCATAATTTAGTACTCTTCATTTTATGCAATAACAAGAAAACCAATTCTCATGTACCATTAGATTTCCATAATCTAATATGTATACAGTATATACAGCAGCAGCACTTTCCATTTTTTAACTATATATAGGTGTCTAATAAATACTATCATTAGAGTTTTATTGAGGTTGATTTTGTTGATGCAGCCATTTATTAAATTACCAATAAATCACTGACAGTGTTCTTGATAAGGCCGCTGAGATGAAACAAAGCTTTTGGTCTAATTACCGTGCAAAGGTGATGGAAAGTTAGAGAAACCCAAAGACTGAAAACCATAAAAAATACACACCACCGGGACGACATACTGACATGGGTTACAATGACATGAGTTGAATTATGGGAAAGAAAATGAAGGGCTGGCATACGTGTACCAAGTCTCCAGAATACTTACAGACAACCGCTTCCTATCCGAGGCTGTAAGACAGATTTGGAGAAAGTGGAGGGAGAGAGAGAGAGATAGATAGAAATGTGGAGAAGGACTGAAGCACTGTACCCACAAGGCAAGGCCAACAAATACACAACACGTACAAATATGAATATGCATTGTTAAATCAACTATGTGTGCATTCTGTCATTTACATATGATGATCATTTTACACTCTCAGGTGTTCTCAAAAGGGATTCAGTTGAAAAAGATTTTTGATTTCTGTATATAAAAGTAGATTTATAAAACTTATTTACAGCTTATGATGTGTATTACATGTATTTGATTTTTGTGCTTTGCATCCTTTAAAGTCTAACTCATGAGGAGCTTTCCCCAAAAAAACGAGCAGGCATGCTGTTCTGCATATTCAAGCCGAAGAAGAGACAGCCCAGTGGTGAGGCAGAGGTCATGCAAAACAAACATCTGACTTTGGAAACAGACACAAAGCACGACGTTAAAAAAGAAGAGAGCGACCCATTCAAGATCCAAAACATGCCCTGAGAGAGAGGAAGAAAGAGGAGACACAGAGATGGAGTCCATGTACGTCATTTTCAACACAGACACTAAATCATCGTGGGGGGGTGGGGGATCCAAAACTGAGGCGGGGGAATGCCAAACACAGGGTTACAACTGTGGTGGGAGGTGACTGATTACACTTGACGGTGACTGATTTAGAGGGGGAGCCTGAAACTCTGGCACTAACTTGGCTTTGCCGTCCCTCTGGCATCAGAGCTGATGGGGTGGGGGCGAGCGGTAGCCAGGGCTGGTTGCCCGCGCTGTAGAGCCTGGGACGCTTGACCTGGTCGTGACTGGACAAGGGGGTGTAACTATTCCGCCGGTGTATGAGAGCAGAGTCCCTCGGGATATTACCCTGGTAGGAGATGAAACACCGCAAGTGTTAAGGAAAGAGGTCAGGGAACAGACAACAACCCCGGGGGAAAAAACAACACCTGACCAGACACAGCCAAGCAAACTAGCCCAGTCCTCTCCACATGGATCCGCAGCAACAGGCGAGACGACAGAAACCGCTTCAACCATCTCATTCCACCACACAACACAAAACATTAGTGAACTGTGACGCTCCCTCCCTGATTGCACAGAAACACCTGCTTCAGTTGAGACAGTGAACCTTGGAAAAATGGAGTAATGGCTCAAACTCAGCTCAAAATTCATATCCGGGTGCATTCAGAGCAATGGTAGTGATTAGATCAGCCAAGCCAGGTAGCATTATCAGCCACTGCCTCCATCGAGGTAAAATATTACCACATTAACAGCTGACTTAGCATTCACTAGCTCACAGCTCAAGCCAGACTGATTGATTAGGGTCAAAGATAAAAGGGGCTTAACAAAACAGGAACATAAGAAAGGGAGGAAAGGAAGCAAAGCCTCACACACGAGGGATGGAGTGCACTGTTACCGCACTCAGATAGCCGGCACATCAAACAAGACAGACAGCCTATTAGACTTTGGATTAGATGTCGGGGATTTGCCGACATGTTTAGAATTATTACTATGTGAGTGAACAGTGAACAAAGACTTTGCATACATGATCGCGCTCGAGGCTTTAATGCGACAGTGCTGAACGCGCATTTGAAGTGCAACAGTGCGACGTCTCAGCTCGACTCAGAGCGACTTACAAGAGGCCGGTCCCGATGCGTGTTCACCGCCTCCACGTTGAGATAAAACATCTCCACTTTACAACCTAGAGGACAGAAATTATTTCACTAAAACACGAGCATTGCGAGATTTCTCACGCCAATCAATACTGCGTATTTATACATTTTCTCTACATTTTTATATTGCTATTGTACATTGTTTAATATGTCCAGGTTGTTGCTTTTATTTAATTGTATTATTATTGTCTCTGTGTGTAATGCTGCTGCTACACTGCAGTTCCCAGTTTGGGATTGATAAAATCTAGCTATCTAGCTATCTAGCTATCTAGCTATCTAAAATAAATCGATCACAGAGAGCTTTGTCCAAAGTAAAGACCTACCATA
>JBAJHX010000096.1:6046913-6099804 GCA_037176925.1 Amniataba percoides
ATCTAGCTATCTAGCTATCTAGCTATCTAAAATAAATCGATCACAGAGAGCTTTGTCCAAAGTAAAGACCTACCATATGCAACCGGGGTCAGCTTGAGCACTGTGTGGAGTGGACATTTCATGTAGGGTAGATCCTCTGTGGGAAGAAGAAGAGAGTGTATGACATTTTATCATCTGTTGGTGTGATTATAGTACATGTATATATATCTGTGTGTGCTTGTGTGTACTTGTGTTTGTCTGACCTGCGCTCTTATCCAGGAAGTAAGCAAGCAGACAGCGCATCACAGCCTGGTGGCAGATGACCAGCACGTTGCCTTGTCTCTCTAACTCCATGATGACCGGCTCCAAGCGTTGAACAAGATCTTGGTAGGACTGAGAGAAAGAACAGAGACTTTTTTAACCTGAAGGTCAGATTGAAATAAAATAACATTGATTTATCCAGAGGTGAAGGAAAGAGCCTTCACACCTGTGTTTCTTGCCATGAACATGTCCCATTCATATGTATTAATTTTATTGAATCAAAGGTAACTGTGCAAAGCTCGTGATGGGGGGAGTGTGTCAGGTCACCTCTCCTCCCGGATAACGATAGTGGTACTTGTCCTGGTCCCTCAAAGCAAACTCCTCTGGGAATGTCTTCTGGATCATCTCGTAAGTCATCTCCTCACATACGCCCTGCACAAGGATGACGGAGTGTTTGTCTTAATGTAAGTCAAATGTAAGCTCTTTCAAAACATGCATTAATAAGAAAAAAAGTATGCTGCTAAGAAAACTTTTTTTATATAGTGTTTAAATATAGCTCACACAGACACTATATAAAGAATAAATACAGCAGGACCTTTTGAAAGACGAGTGTAGTCAGTGCAAACTGACTGATTAAAACATATCTGGTCAAGATAGAGTATCGAGTGTAATAAATTTTTCAAATATTTCTGCCTTGATAAAGAACTTCTGAGGTTATCTAATAAGCCCGACTAAATAAAACCTCTTATCTGATATATGATATAACTTTCTCTCTTTGATTGCCTCCTTGTCTTGTCTCTCTGGAAACTTTGGCTTTCTTCAGGCCTTTTGTTTCTCCTCCTGACGTAACTTGAAAAGGTTGAGATTATTTGTGGCTTTGCAGTTCTTACCTCTACACTGAAGCTATTTTCACTTTTGTATTGTGTTAATTACTGTTAGGACGCACCTCTTTTTCCACCAACTAATCTAAAGCAGAACACCCAAAATCTACTTGCTGTCGTCTATTTGAACCAGATCTCCATGAGCCTGTGATGACACTCTTAGTTGTAAAGTGCAGGAGGGGAGATGAGAGGATACTGACAGCATCGATCTCGTTCAGTATCTTCCACTGTTCGTAGGGGACGCCCAGCTCCTCCGCTGTCTGGATGGTTCTCCTCAGCTGGCTCGTCCACACCTTCAGATCTGACAGCTTGTGCTCCTCAATGAAATCTCGCAGGGCGTGGGCGAACTGGGAACATGGGAGAGGATTTCTTATAGTATTTCTGCTTCATTAGATTCATGTTCAGGTGACAGAGAGAGAAAGAAAACTGGAAATGGGGAGGGTTAAATGTGATAAAGGTCACGACTTGTGTGTTCATAATATTGCAGTTAAGCACACCTCCCAGAGAGATGCTTGTAATTGGGTTTTCAGGAGTCGCCGGCTTTGCGGTTCATAAAGTGAGGATTACAAAAGAGAGCCCGGGCGATCGCACCTGTTTCCCCCGAGGAGAAAGTTCAGAGTCTCCTCCGATGCGGCCCTCCATGTTGTGGTCGCTCTCTCCGTGCCGACACAGGTAGATGGAGTGAGAGTGCACGTGGATGTTCATGAGGTAGTAGACGATCTTACTCTGGATGTAGTCCTGCACCCGGTTCACCAGGAAGCGCCGGCCCACGTTCATCACCTTGATGAAAGACAGGTCCCTGTGGGTGCCAATGAAACATGCAGCTGAACCAAGCGGTTGTTTACTGCCACCACCTAGTGTTTACTGGTCTGAACTGCATCTGTAATTGTAATGATGCCATGTAAAGTTGTGCATAAATAGAAGCTGGAGGATTCAATCAGGTCTTACTTGTCGTAATCGTCGGGGTCTAACGGCTGGTAAGTGACCTTGTAGCACTCAATGCGTTTGAGGAAGTCATCCATCACTCTCTCTCTGTGTCTCTCAGGGTAGTCCGGGCTGGACACTTTCACTTCCTGTTGCAGGTATTCAGCACATTCAAACACTGTGAGTGAGTGCGGAAAGTTCTTGTATAACGTCCACAGATCGCATGAATATTAATAGATCACTGGTTTGACCCGGACGAGAGGTCACGGACAGTCAAACCTTAATGACAGTGCGGGTGACATTAGATCATACCAGAATATTGGCAGCGATGACCTCCGGGTCGTCACACACAGACTCCACAAAGAACACCTGTTGGAAAAAGAGCGGCTCAGAGGGTCAACTTGCATGAAAGGAGGTGGAAATACAATCAAACCGGGCACCAATTCATCAAATCGTTACTCTGTAGAGCTCCTAAAGGTTAAAAACATAAATGATATTTTGCTGCAGTTGCACTACACTTGAGCATGTCACAGATACACATGATGATATCTTTAAAGCAGCTAAATAATCTTGGAATATAAAGACTGATGTCATGCACCACTATCTTGTGGCCAAAGTGGCCTCCAGTGAGAGAAAGTTATGTAGTCGTGCTTCGAGTCCAGGAAAAAGGCTCCATGCAGAGTGGGTTTAAATATCAATGTGCAGTTCACTCCAAAACCCAGTAGGGAGAAGATCAAATAAAACAACTCTAAATTTTGCTCATTTTACCTTGAATGCATTCTCCTTCACAAAAGCCAGGATGAGGTCTCTGCGTTCTCTTGTTGTGTTTGTTGCATCAAACACCTAAAAGAGGGAACACAGAGGAGGTTGAATGAATAAAAACATTCCCAGGTATCATTGGGCTGCGGTGTAATGTTTGTAGGGCAGATCAGGATTAATACCAGATTAATACTGGATATTTTAACGCTTGGAAAACTGAGACAAAGGCAGACAGAAGCGTTAGAGATCATTGGACGTCACTGGTCACGTATAACGACGACGCACTTCTGTCATTAAGATGTCATTAAGTTTCTGTTGGTGCTATGACAACCTGTGGCCTCCACACCCACACAGAGGACACTTGTAGAGCTTTATTTCTTTCTTTCTTTTGCTTGCTTTCTTTCGTTCTTTCTCTCAAGGACTCACCGCAATCTGACCACCCTCCTTCGTCAGGTACGCCTTCACATCCTGCAGAGCGACCAGAGCGCACTGCCTGTGGGAGAGAGACAATACAGTTCCCTAAGGAGCTCCAGTACACTCTCATTCACTAAAAACCTCAATCCCTGAAACTTAAATAGCATGCAGGTCACACATGATTCATAAATGTCATGGAAAATGTCAGAAATCAAAGCATTACCAGCATTATGTTGTAGGTTTCGTGTATCATCATCATCTTGATTCTCAGTGCTTTTCTAGCTTTTGCTTGCTCTTTGTGTTTTTTCTTTTCTCATCATGTGGACTCGAATGGATGTCTTATTTATAGCACTTCTTACATAAGGGGTATCCATGGTATCAGGGTTAAAAGATTCAGTTACCTTAAATCACATAAGCACATTTTGCCATCTCCCCCAAGCAGCACGTATAAGAGACAATTTGTGCTGAGGCTGTGAGATATCCACAACTAAGATTTATGCTGAAGTATACGCAACATCCTGGTTACACACTTGACAGTTTCTTAACTATTGGGACTATTTTTTTGTCAGAAAAGTAAAATTTAACATTTTTTATTTCGTCTACCTGGAGAGCAGCTGGGTGAGATTTACAGAACAGTTTGACTCTTATGAAATATTCTTATTTGTTGCAGAGAGTCAGACTGGAAGATCGATATCACTCTCGTATCTCAAAGACTTAAAATGAAACTCCAGCCAGGACGGAGTTAGCTCAGCTCATCTCAAAGACGGGAAACAATGTTGACTGAGCTTTTAAAGGTGCTGATTGGGGAATTTAGTTACCTTTGTGACAGAGCCAGGTGGCTGACGGCAGCGTCATATTTAAAAGAGAAACATGAAAGCGACATTATTTTTTGTCATTAAATCTCTGCGTGACAGCGAGTAAGTGTGTTTTCACAAAACTATTTAACTCAGTGGGACAATTTATTTGGGTCAATCCAGTGCTGCTTTGTTCAGTAAATCCTGCCCATCTGGCCAGGAAGAAAACAATATTTCACAAAAATGTTAAACTTTTCCTTTAACCCCACCCAGCTGGAGACTTCTGATATAAAAAAGACTAACTCTCTGAATTATTTACAGCTGCAGTTTGACCCAGGTTGGATATTCACGTGACACCCTGGGGAGGGCTTGTGCCAGCTTCAGAGTGACAGCAGCAGCTAGTTTAATATCTAGGTCACAATTCAGCACTGGGATGCTGTGAAGAGCCTGTCACATTTTCATGATGGCCATGAACCACAAACCCCCATTTCAATTACTACAACTGGATAAGACCGTGACAGAAATAGACAGTTCAACTCTAAATCAGCCTTCTTGGAGAAAATCAGCAGTGATGTGCAGTTTATCTGAATACAAACGGGCAAGCACAATAATTTAAGAGCTGATAATTTGTCAGGTGGTGTACTAAGTATAGATCAGAGCCAGTTTAAGGTAGCATGAACACTCTTGCTGACCCCGAATGAATATCGACCGCTGGCCCAAAAACAGCTTAGTCACTGATGCAGCAGTGGAGGCTGCAGAATACCAAACAGACTCGTGTTGACTGGAGGAAATGTTACACTCAGACAGCGGAGACGCTCCCTGAATATGCGAGCGTCCTGTGTAATGAGTGCATTTGCCACTGGGGAACTTACTTCCGTATTTTCATGGCCTCCTCATTGTCGTGGCGGAAGAAATCGTAGGATTTATAAGCTCTCACGGCCTCTCTGCGGTACACGCCCAAGTTAAACACTGTAAAATGAACAAATGACATTAACGTCCTGTCCTGTGCTTGTTTGAAGTGTGGTAGCTTTTGTAAGCGATTCAGACTCATGTAACGCTAAATATAGTCTCCTATTTGGAGATACTAACATACAGTACATACATTCAAATGTACAGGTCATGTGGAGTTGGGGCATTGCATTTAGATCATTATTGGAAACTATTTGAAAGTAATTTTTGAAATAACTTCACCCATAAAAAACATCTTAGTGATCTTAAGTCCTTGATTATTTCTTCCTTCATTCCAGATTAAAACCAGCCTTTTGTGAGTTTGTGAGTTTTTCAGATTATTTGTGACAAACAACTAATTCTCTTGCAGAGAAATCTGTTTTAATATTGATTTAAAACTTATAAATACACATTGTAGACCACAATATACGGCAATGTTTTAGATAAATATGGCATCCATTTAGCAATTACATGAAAGAAACTCAGAAGGAAAACGGGCCTTTGTCACAGTTTTGTGTTGTACCTTTGGTCGGGACTCCGATCCAGTTGAGGTAACGGGTGAGTTTCTTTGACATGTAGGTCTTTCCTCTGGCAGGCAGGCCGATCATTACGATCATTGTTGGAGAATTTGTCATGTAGGAGGCCCATGCTGCACAGGGGGCAGATACAGAAACCTTGAACACGGCTTTATGGAAATAATACCTGACCCTACAAAGTTAATCACCTGCACGAGAAAAGATAACAAGACAGGCTGCATAACAGGCAGAGGAATTTAGGAAAACTTGCAAAAAAAATACACTTTTTTAAAAAAGATTATTTTGTCTCTTCAAACTTCATTAGGCAAAGCATCTTGAACTGTCTCTGTGTATGAAATGTGTTATAAAAATAAACTTGCATCTTGAGAGGTTTGGATGTATTTCAACATAACTCAGGACAAAAATATAACATCTAAAGTGAGTTTTGTCACCGTCCCTGCAGGGTTAAGAAAATCTACTAACTGGGCCATGAGTATACTGGACAAAAATAATTGTCTCATTGGACACAAATATCATCTGTGGACTGGGAGGGGTCAAAGGCAGGATGTGAGGAAATTAAAGAAGAAACATCTTGGGAGAAAAAGGCAATTTTCTGAAGAACAAACCACAGAAGACTTCTCACACTCTTTTCTTTTTTTGTCTTTTGAGATTCACTTTTTTTCATTTCTGTCTTTTTCACTTTTGCAGATTGGAGAGGAGTCACAGAGAAAACAAGTGCCCAGCACCTTGTGAATTCAATTGAGGGTGAACAATACAAGGACTTGCGTCAAAAAGCGCACCTGCAGACTCTTGAGGCAGTCATGCAGAAGAACCCCTCTAATCGAGTGAAACTCGGGACTTTACTCACAGCACTTCTTCTCATTCATTCTCACGTCTGTTTTCTTGGCTTCTGCTGAGTTTGCAGAGCCATTGTCCATCTGAGCGCTTGACATGTTGTGAAAGTCCAAACCGGGCTCTCCCACTCTCAGATAGGCATCGTCCAAGCAGGCCTGGAAAACAGAAAGAGTGGGGGAAAACCTTTCACAACAGCACTGGCATGATGTGTTCACATGCATCCCAGAACAGAAGCCCCTTTTTTTCTAAATAAAAATATGTTATGGATGTGTGGATTTATGGTAGCCCTGGTAACATGCAAGGATGCAGAGGGATGAGGAGAAAAAAAGAGCTGCCACATCATCTGTCTGTTAAAGGAGGAGAGATAAAAAAAAAAAGAAAATCCGCTTGGCTACATGCACTGTATTTACAAAGCCACATAGACAAACCATGATTCCCTCTCCATCCGGGGTGACTGAGTTCATGCGCCACTGGATCTGCATCAGCTCTACAATCCATACAGAGCAGCATCATACTCATCTGGTGCTCATTTTTTCTTCCCATTTTCTGTTTTTTTTTTTTTTTACCTACTTGATATTTCAGTGCTGGATCCCGCCTGTCACAGACGCCTTTTACGCACCGTCGGACACGCGGAGCTCCTGATCTGCAGGACCGAGGCTGTGCGCGCCGCTGCGGCCGGAGGAGGCGGTCTGCTCGGCCTGTCCTTGGTGCTGAGGTGCCTTCTCGGCCGGCTGGTGTCCTTCCAAGCTGGAGGTGTGCCTCTACGTCATTTTCTCCCCCTCCCATCCCTCCTCCTCCACCATCACCACCACCTACCGTAACGCTGATAATAGATACGGCTCTGCAGAGGATGAGCTGCCATCCAGCGTGCAAGAATAAAACCACCCAAAAAAATCAGTGGATGAAAAACATTTATTCACCTCTTTCAAACACTTTTTTTAAAGTACAACACATTGCATAGGAATTTTATTCAATAGTGGTCCTCAATACAAAAAAAAAGGCAGATAGTGGTCAGAGAGTCAGGACTTACAGGTACCATCACAAGTTGAAGTGCTTTAATAGATGCCCAAATAAATACAATCACCACCCTTAAATAGTAAAACAACAAAAAAAGGCTGAAATTAGAAGTTGAGTCCTATGAAAATGAATTCATCTGTAGCTGTGCTAATGTACTGATGAGAGACATCAGTGAGATTAAACTATTTACATCATCTTCTGTGATTTAACTCGTTTCACTTTGCGTCCACGCATCTGCACGAGATGCGTTTGGAAATCTGGATGCCACGGAGGCCCGAAATAGTCTCAGGCTTATATTTAACCGCATAGTGAGGAACATTCGAGGGTCAAAAGGTCAGGCACTGGGTTAGTGGCATGGGCAATGGAAAGTGTGTGTTGCCACACCAGCTGAGGCGCCAGTAATGGTGTGTGAGCGATTGTCAGAGCATCTCGGGCTTGTGAATGACTGACGAAACCCCCAAGGGGACAAGACGCTGGAAGGCACAGGCAATGACGAAACTGTCAGTAGGTTTGCACTTTTTTTCTTTTTTCAGAGATGAGAGGCAGCAGACAGGGAGAGTTTCTGGTCTCCAGTGTCCGACTGTTAGTGGTTTTACTGTTTTCACATTATGGTTTGATTTTCCACAGCTGGAAATGAAACAGAGGAGATGAAATTAGAACAAAAGTCAAAATGGTCATTTCACTTCCAAAACAACACATAACCACAGGTAAAGGAATTGAAAGGAAAAGGATCAAGATGTCACTTTACTACAGAGTTTTGATCAACATGAATATGGAGCACAAAAAGAAATGTAAAAAAATGTGAGCTGTGGTTATTTAGACAGTATTAGAGGTGCAAGAAAGAAAGTAAGTGGATTTCATAAAATGTTACTGCTTCAAATAGTTTATGCTTTTACTCAGGGTGCTTTGGTACTTGTCAGTGGACAGTACTTGTACTAAGCTCTGCCTTCTAACAGCTTGAAAGTTATTTTTAGTTCATCTTCATCATCAGTCCCATCTAACAACTCCGACACTCAGAGCTTAACATGCAAATATAAAAGTGTTATTTCATAAGCACTTAATGGGCCACTCCAGCTGTTTATTAAAGCAATTCCATTAAGCAGAAAAAAGTAAACTCTGTAGCCGAAGCAGCAAAATCACTGGATCACACATTTCCCAGGATGCAACAGACCAGTTAAGTCTCCAACTGTTGTCATGTGACGGGTAAAGTGAACCTGATGTGTAAACTTGGGCTACTTTCATCTATTCTCCTCTGTCTTCCTGCACCATTTTCACCATCAGAAACTGAAGAGCTGTCATCTTCTCTTGTGGCCGTAAGACTCACTCTGATGTTGAAGCCGAGCAGGTCGCTGACCACAGCAGACACAGCGGACAGGATGACCACTCTGGTGATGTTGTAGATCAGCGGGTTCACAGTCAGACCCAGCAGTCTGAACGGAGTATCCAGCTCCTGGAGGAGGTGAGAGGGAATACAGTGCGATTTTTAACCTGACAACAATAACCCATACCTCGAGGCAGGGAAAGGCTCGCAGCCAAACTTTTAGATAAAAGGCCTGTGGCAGAAATAGCTCTACTGGGTCCTCATTAAGAAATAAAACAATTAAATGACAATAAAAGCACATGAAGCAGAGGGCCTCAGAGGGACCTCTATGACAAGGAGGCAGCCATTGTTCAACAATTCTAACTAATATAAGCCGTCAATGGCAGTTACTTTCTACATTGAAAACAAGATTATGTATCACTTTTAATAGTAATTTAAAGGTTATTCTGTAATCTAACTTTTCAGCAGTGTTTTGTAAGAGATTATTTTACAATTAACTTTTCTTAAGAAATCCATTTGAAACGTTCAAATTCAGGAAAAAGGAAAGTTTGAATTCAGTTGAGTACAACAACTTGTACCCAAGTGAATATTAAATGCTGTGCTCAGCTGCAGTCAAGTATAAATAGTGGTTTGAGACTACCTGTGAATTCCCCTGATTAAAAGTTAGTTTATCTGAGAAAAATTATACTAAAACTCTCAAAATACATATAAATACATATAATATATTGATGGGAATAAAAAACTTTAAATACAAATATTTACAATACTTTACATTTGGAAAACAAACATTAGTGGAAATATTGTGGAATATTGTTTATTACAGCAAAGTAAGAGCATTAATTATAAAGTAACTCCGTATGGTGAACTAACAGGAAGCTGTGAACCAGGAGCTAAATGTTGCTTACCTTCATCAGTTTCGTAGCAAGTTTCAAAACGTTGTTCACTATACTGAGTTCCTCTTTCTTATTCGGCTTTTTCTCCATCTTGAGATACAAATTGATCTGAAACCAGGAACAGATTGGCTGTCAACTGGAAGGTGTTATTTAGTTAAACCTGCATTTAATGACACTAACTAGGAGTCAGCTGATGGTGCTGGCCCCGACATCGTGTTTTGCAGACGTGGGTTCTTACCTGCTCGGTTAGCAGCACTGAGGAGTTGCTGTACTTGCAGTTGGTCTCTGAGCCCAGCGTGGCCAGCCGTAACAGGAAGAGGACGAGGGAGGAGGCCCACACCATCAGCTCCCAGTTTGTCAGAGACTCGAGGAATGTCTTGTGGCTGTGCAGAAGCTGAAGAAGCGTGAAAGAAAATGTATTTATATTTGTACCTCGCAGCACTTTGTTGCTGTGAAAATTAAGATTTCCCTGTATCGAGCAGAGCTTATGAAAAATGTTTTATCTGGGCTCTGTGGCTTATCTTCACTCATGTAATATGATTAGATGATCGCACGTGTTGTGGCCGTCTTCCTGTTATTTCACCTCCATGCAAGATGCCCGCTATTTGAACAACGTTATTAAATTTATGTTCTCTAAGCAGATCAGATCTGTTCGGCGGATATGACTGACCTGGGCACAAATGATGAATGAAATGGACAGCGCCAAGAGGAAGATGGTGGAGACGATGACGTCAACGGAGCGCTGCGGCCCTCGCCTCTGTAATGAACGAGCAAGCGAATGACGCACCATTAGAAGAAGAAAGAACAGAGTCCATGACGACCGTCCAGTGGTGAAACAATGCACACTGATAAAACAGGGGAGCGTTAAAGCAGCGGGACACAAACCCTGAGAAAAGATCGTAGTGACAGCCACATCTTTATGTTCTGGACTTTCTTCAGCCTGAAGTGGGGGATCTCAGATTTCTTGGCCTTTCGAGCTGAAGTGAGGTGGCTGAAGTACTTGGCAAATAAGAGTCTCTGTGGGGGAAACGCAGACAAATCATTTTCAGTGTGTGAAGACATCACCTCTGAACTGCCACTAGAGGGAAGACGAGCTAACGTGAGTGGAAGAACGGACTGATGTGTGCCTGAGCATAGAAAACAACAATCAGCTGTAACAATATAAAGAATCAATAATGACCATTTATCAGTTTTCAGTTTTTACTCTGTCAGTTCACTTTTAGCGCTCACCACACAGTGTGTTGTTACTTTCATAAGAGGTTGTTTGAGTCTGAACTTGTATTTGGGAATAATAATGTTCTGATTGTTGGAACAGTTCCCATAATACTTTAGGGAATACAAGTGGTAGAAATATAATATTGCCATAGAGTAAGTGAGCCAGCTGTAGGCTACACCCTGAGCTCTGTTATATCGGCTTATATTTCCTTTACATCTTGCGAATTTGAACCCCGAGAAGTCCTTCCATATGAGCTATTAGCAGCTCCAGTTTGCACCGTAACAATGTACAAACTATCTCAGGATTACTTTTGATACTGACGAAAACTTTAAAATGTGGTGACTTTGCTGCAAGAGCTGAAGTTATAAGGTGCATATTACCTTTCTCTCATTTCTAAGAAGAATTACGGCGTTAATTTAATTGATAATCCTGGAATGTGTCAATCGAGTTTAATCTGCATGTGTCTGTGTGATGTGTGTGTATTCAAAATTGCACCCATTAGGTTTGACAGGTTAAAAGAGAGTGTTTAAGTACAGCAGTGTAATAATAATATAAGTATAAAGTAAAACCATATTGATTATTGATGTCAGGGCTTAACTACACATGGACAAACTAAAAACTAATAACCTCTGCTCACCTGTTTGTATGTTCTCTCAGCCACACACATCATGAAGAAGAACAGTCCTATGAGACAGACTCTTTGCACCGTTGTGAGCAAGAAAAAGGCGTAAGTTTGGGCGTCAGACGGCCCCACCGCCATTTCTATCAGCTCTGTAAGTGACAGTGAGCCGAGGCTCGACATGTCCAGGCGCTGAGCCAAACGGAAGGCAAAGGGAAGCAGCACCAGGGTGGCGGTCATCAGCCCGCCAAACGCAAGGTAACCCATTCCCTGCTCCACCAACTTCACCTGTGATGAGAAACATAACAGTGAGGACAAACTGATTATGTTTTGACATTTTATGACACTCAGACAACATCACTGTATTAAGTGAGCACAACCTGTGTGTGACTTGAGATTATGCGTGTCTGAAGAAAAACAGAGACGTTCCACGATCACATTTTGGCATCTTTGTAACCATGTGAATTGTTAATAAATATGTTTATCTGAAGATGACTCTTCTTATAATTGCAACATTATTTCCACATTTAAAAACAGCATTTCAGTGCTACAGATGTGTCAATGTAGAAGACAAACTGGGAAACACAGATGACCTGGACTGGACTCGCGCACAGTTCAATTGTTTGGCTTTTAACTCCTGTAATATGCTGCACAAGCTCCCTGAAACAGAGCAATCTCTATCTCCAGAATTAATACCAACATAAAGAGGATAACGTGTACCCGCGTGAGGATGATCCCGCTGATCTCCAATACCGACATGTCTGCTTTCTTACACTCGCCCTGCTCCCATATTATGGCACTGACACGGTCCTTGGATGGGTGACACGCCTGCAGCCATGACAGCTGGTTCTGAAATAAAACATTTAAAGAAAACAAGGGCTTAACTAAATTCTGATTATATAGGAGACGGTTGTGGACATAGTACACACACATATACACACAATAAACATGAAGTTTTGATTAACTGAGACTGCTATTTTCTAAATCTTTGACGATCTTACTCCGGAGATTCCCTGCTGCAGGCTCTCGTTGTCACTGCTCATCGTGGCGGTCTGTTGGAGCCCCATGCCAGCGTTGAACCTCCCGTTCCCCTCACTGTCACTGCTCCCTGTCGAAGGGGAGTCAGGTCCCTGGAGAAGCTCCTCCCACATTGTGTCGTCGGTGTCGGAGGCAGGACGGGAGCCCGCGCTAGGCCTGAGGCGATCCACCTCTCGAGGCTTCACCTTCAGGGACGCCCCACTCCCTTCCTGTTTTTAGGTTATGAAGAGTTGTCTCAATCTCGCTTTACTTAATCTTTAATCCTTTGTTTTAATTTCAACAACAAAACTGAAATGCTACACTAAAGAAGCACGTCTAACTCCAATACACCGCCTCACAATAACTTTTACCTGAGGTCTTACTGTGGATTTGGGATTGAACTTTGGGTTTCTCTTCCTAACAGATGGTGCAGATGGCGGCCAGGTTGTGGCAGGGTGTCTCTCTGGATGAGGTATTGGGTTATGTACATCTACAACTCCAACCCCTTCCTCTTCCTCACTGGAGAGCTCATCAGATGCCCCAAATCCTGACCTTCTTTTGTTCTGTGAGAGAATATCAAGACATACAACTTAAAAATGTACTCCAAATCTTGCATGAATTCAATAGACTGTAGTACTGTAGTTTAATTTATGGCCATCTGTTGCATGTTCATCTTTGTTTTTACTGTCTTGGTGTCATTTGTCTGATTCAGTGTCTTCAATGTCTGCCTCAGATATTACGGCAATAAATAAAAATATACAGAGAGGCCAAATAACACTTACATTTTAGTTGTGGTTTAATTCTAACTACATTTTCAGTATTGCCAGCCTGTTATTTACTGTCTGTCTTTTAACTCTGAAAATGACTTTTTACTGCTGACACCAGTTAGATCCTCCTTAGCTTGACACCACAGCGCTGAGATTGACTAGTGAGATGACTGGCTGTACCCTCCGCTCTTCGCTCCTGTATAATGGCTGGCTTTCTTCAAACTGCCAGGACCCCTGCTGTTCTGTGTCCCCGCTGTCATTCTTATCTTCAGATTTTTTCAGCCCTCTGCCCTTCCTTGGCCTGATGGAAACAGAACAAAAATAACAGTCAAAGACGAGAAATTGTAGATACAGCAGGCACTCCAAAATGAGCTGACACCACGGGAGTGAGAGATTTACAGAGTGTATAAGAGAGGCTTTAGTACATAGAATAACTTTAGGTTGATTTAAGTCTGTGGGGAACATTTTTTTGCAATAATGTGGGAATTATGCATGCGCCAGAAGAGGTGAGAGTGTGCTGGTAAAAGGAAAATGAGTGTGCTGTGCCTAACAATGAGGAAAGCACCTCCTTCTGCGCGCAGGGCTGGTGGTGCAGCTGGCAGCTGGGCTGCCCGAGGGCCACCGGCTGGACTCAGTCGACACAATCTGGCAGTGCACGGTGCCCAGCAGCAGCATCAGACAAATGGGCCCAAACACCTCGCTGGCACTCGCCCCGGGGACCTCCAAGTACAACACCACCGTTGCCACTGAGGGGAGCAAAACATTTAGCAACAGCAAACAAAACGGTCTCTTAGGGGAGCCATTATAACAGAATTCATTCTTACTAATGAGGTCTTTCTGTGTTGCTCAGGTGTGAATGGTTACACATTAAGTGTTGCACGTAATTGAATGTAAACTGTGACAAATGAGAGATTCTGAATTTAGTGGATATCAAAAAACATGTGCTGTTTTTATTTCCTTTAATTAGTCTGCGTGTAATTGTGTCTCCAAGGCTTAGCAAAGCCAAAAGAGAAACCCTTTAGAGGCTGTCTGAAGGATTTTTACAGCAGGAGTAATGTTTTAAAGAAAGACAGAAATTCATAATGTCACTGCAGCAATAAAAACATTTTAAACAGGAGTATCAAGTGTGCAGATTCTCTTTCTTGTGACTCCATGAGCAGTGTGTGTGAGGTGATGTGTCTTATGTTACTCATAATGGTGGTTAAATAAGTAAATGTTTAAATAATTTGTTTTCAGAGAAACTCACAGCATCAGTACAGGCAGAGGTTATCTCATAAATGGTGACCTACCTTGCATGAAGTACAGCACAAGGATGCATGAGGAGATGGACTTGGATGTCACCTGGATCCACCACTGGAAGAAGAACGGGAAGAGCAGCACTCTGACCAGACCTTTGCGAGTCAGAGCAGTCCAGGGACTCTCTGGTTTGGCTTTGCTGAAAGTTGATCCTGAGAGGAGGAATGAGAAAGATTCTTACACCACTTCAGTGAAACCATTGTAGACACATATGGACAGTAAAATAAGCAGCAGACAGGAGACATGTGTAGCTGTGTTATCAAACACTTAAACAACAGGTGGGGAACTACTTTTTATTTAAACTCACCTCTAACCAAGTCGACATCGATGAGGTCTGGTTTGATGTGACCCGTTTTCCTTGGTTTGCTGTCCAAACCCTGCATGAGAGGCGAGTGGTATTTTCCATTTAGCGGTAATGATGTGACATAAATACTCAAACAAGTGTTTATTTACGGTTGATCTGTAGGTGTCTTACATTTAGATCCGCCTTCTCCAGAGATTTCTCCCAGACTTGTTGATCGTATGCCCCGATCTGTTGCAACAACAGAACTTTCATAATCTTTTCACTCAAATTAACCACAAGGGGAGCTATTTACTAAGAATTTGCAACCCCCTTGGCAAACTGAGTTTTTTCATTTGCCCATTTATAATAGAAGAAAAGAGAAACAGTTTAATAGTGCATGTCAGGGCTCAAGATGATGAATTATTCCAATCAAAGAAGAAGAATTTTCTACAGAGAGACAGTGTTAACAAAACAAATACACTGAGATAAAGTACTTCAAATAAACTGGGCAATTACAGTAAATACATTAAAAACTCAATGCACATCAGTTAAATAGTCTAAAGTAAAGTATAAAATACACGCTTCCAATAAATCAACATAAATATATTACACAAAATAAGATTTAAAAGGTAAAGGATGGGAGTTAGTAGCATGTTAGTTCATCAGAAAAAAACACTTTCTTTTGCTCTTCACTGCTTTCAGACATGTCAACACTTGACTTAATTAGCCTGGCATCAGATCTTATTCATGTTTAATGCAAATCAGAGTAAACGCTGCTAGGCTTTTAACATGAATTGAAAAATGACAGTGCCTTTTACAGTCTTGAGGCTAAATGTTCCCTGTACATGTTTGCACATATAGCAACCTGTTGAAAAGGTCACACTCCCTCTGATGTTTTTTTAATTAGCTTTATTTGATTTGCACAGTCAAACAAAACCAGGAACGGTAATGGGGAAAAGAGACAAGTATTGACTAAAGTGTTTTTTCTTGATCAGTGTGACCCCAAATAAATAAATAAACTAAAGAAATACATTGCAACATTAGTTAAGTTTTCTCTGATACAATTTGCACTTGCTGATATAAAACATGATATTTAAATTAAAAAAACATTCCCTACATTTGTAAATTAATCCTAGTCCCAATCACCTTCTAGATGATGGAAAGTGACTCATACGTAGTTTAGTACGGTTTGAAGATACTTGTCTTTACTTGAGTATTTAGATCTATTGCTATTTTAAATTTTTAACAAATATGTTGAAATATACTCATCTACATTTCAGATTGTAATTTTCACTCAAGTGCTTTTATTTAATTAGACTTAAGTTACTCTGTGCTTTGCAGACAGAAAAAAGATCAACCTGAAAATATTATTATTATATTTATCAATTATTATAATATTATAGCAAAAATAATTAATAATAATAAAATAAGCATTACCTTACATGGGCCATTCTGCAGAATAAGTATTTTTACATTTGATGTTTTATGAATATTTTGATATGATTACTTTTGCAGAGTATTTTTACAAAATGTTTTAGCTGATTTTATTCACACAAAATATCACAGTGCTTTCTTCCATCTTTTCAGTCAATCACACAAATTTTAACACAACATAAATACACCTTTCTTTTTCTCTGCCAATCACACAAAATCAAGAGGACACAGAAAAACAAACATCCAAGTTAGAAATGAGTTTATTTAACTTTAAATACTCGTCTTACCTTCTCTTGATACCAGGCTATTCTGGCCATCGTCAGTGAAGTCAGGTCATTTCCCACAGAGCTCAGGAGAGAGACAGGACTGGACTGAGCTCCAGATGTGTTTACTAAACAAACAAACAAACAAACAAACAGACGTGGACACACAAACACACTGAATAACACTGAAGCAGAATAGTAGACTGAATATAAAGATCAAATATCGAAATAAACATGTGAAGACCTGAATGCTAACAAACCTGACTCTGAAGTTAAATGTAAACACAATTTGTTTGTTTGTTTGTTTATGACGTGACACTGAAACGTCGCAAACCAGGAAACAACAGCTGCCCGTCAGATTAAAGGCACTTACCTGAAATAATTTGGCACAAGCTGGAGCAGACTTTTAGTAATCATCACAAACTGCTTGAAAAATACTCGCTCGGCTGTTTTGGTTTCTTCGTCTTCGTGCCAAACTCAGCAAACAAACACTGAATATACGAGCTGAAGTGACACTGCTCGACGCGTGCAGTGGCCCGCAAATATGTCATTTATAACCATCTTTCTTCACAGGTACATGTCTAATGACTAATAAGTTTATTTCAAGTAGTCTGCACTTCGCTAACTTCTCTCCTGTTCAACGTTTGGCTCACTCTTCCGCTTCCCTTTTCCGGGGTTTGTTGTGCTGCACTTTGTTGTTTCTAACTCCTTTCTTTTGTCTGTCAGGCGCTCAATAAGGCTGCGTCCTGTCCTGAATCCCTCTTCTTCACCATCACAGACAGACGATAAACAGATTGAATTACCTTTAAATTTAATTTAAACTATAACAGATCTATATTTCAACACGAACGTTTATCTTGTGCAGTTTGGTGATTACTGGTAAAGAACAAGTGTTGCCTGTACGGCTAATATGAGGGCAGAATTTAGTCAACTCAAATAAATCAGCCAATCACAGCGCAGCGAGAGAGAGACAGAGACATGATGATATAATAATTAGGATGCTATTACCAACATTGCATATACAGTATATAACAGAATAATTGTTATCTCAGTTATTCTGCCAATTACTTTATCAGTTGATCAGTCTATACAATCTAAAGCTCGAAGTGACAGAACAATCCTTTTTTCATGACCATTGTGAAGATCTGAGAGATATTATTGAGCCTTTAAAACCAACTAACCATTAAAGTCTTGACCAGCCACCAAAAAAAGTCTGTAAAATGTTCCACATTTTAAACACACTTTTAAATTATATATCACTTGCCTGAGTATAAATAAGGAATTTAATTCTGGTGGATAAATTCCAACTCCTCTTATATACATGTTTCCGATCTTAAACTTTCCTATTTGAGGATTTTGACTCTAAATAATACCTGAACCACAGTTTAATATTTTACCACTTGAACTTCATTTCAAACTGCACTATGTAATCTCTTTCTCGGAACAATATCACCACCAAATTCCCTGAACAGCAAGGACATGACCTTGATGTTTTTTAATGCGGGTGCGGCCCTGTTGAAATTGCGTTTGTATGGTAAACAGTCTAAAGATAATAAGTTTCACAGAAGACAGACAACAGCAACAAATCATCACAACTAAGACTGAAATATTTGGATGTGGATTCATTTACTGATTGTTTTAGTTCCAAGGACAATGCAGATTATGTCTTTTTT
The DNA here is from genome assembly GCA_037176925.1 of Amniataba percoides. NCBI lineage: Eukaryota > Metazoa > Chordata > Actinopteri > Centrarchiformes > Terapontidae > Amniataba > Amniataba percoides. Next base: position 6,065,043 of record JBAJHX010000096.1, read on the forward strand.
TAATGGAATCAAAATGACAAATAATCCATATGTAAGGTACAAAAACCTGTATATTTGTGATATTGATGGACATGTAAAAGAAAAAAAACACTGCAACACATTACTAGCTTGTTCTACTCTCTGAAAGGTCCATTTTTAAGCTAAATGACAGTCATCTGTGCACCACTGTTCAAAATGATACGGTCTGAAAGTACAACTCTGCTGTCTTGCAGGTCAGTCGACAGCCTGTCAAGATAGAGAAAGAGTCATTTGTCACTCGACTCCTGATTGTCTGCCGACGCTTGTTCATGCTCAGCTGCACACACGATCTTCGCCTTGACCTTCTTGTTGGAGGAAATGATAAAGTAGGGGCTCAGAGAGGCGTAGCAGGAGGAGAAGAACACTCTCATATCAGCCACCACCGGTGACACTTTTGCCACTGTCAGCATGTAGATCCAGATCACGTTATCAATCCCGAAGAAAACCACGTACAGAACCACCAAGGTGACCACTGTTTTGGCCGCCCTGGTCTCTGCCCCAGCGCCTTGAGAGCGGCGGATCCCCCTCACCTGCCGGCTGTGGCGGTGGAGAAGCAGCAGGATGTAACCACTTGAGCCCACCATCAGGGCGACAAAGGCGAAATCCCTCCCAGAAACAGCCACCCCATTAATCACGTAGGACAGGTTGTCTCTGAAGTCCACGTGACAGAAGCCCAGGTTGAGGGTAAAGGCAGGGACGGTGCCGTTACGTGGAGCCATAGAGAAGAAAGGCGCTGCGATGCATATGGCCATGTTGAGGAGCCACAGTCCTGCAAAGGTGGGGAGAACGAGGGAGGGAAGTGCAGGCTTCAACCTGGACAAGCGGGGCCCGGCGGGGGCGATGGTCACTGCCTGGAACACGCTGAGCATGCAGGTGATGCAGACTGACAAGGCCCTGCCAATGCGGTAGGCGTAGATCACCACTTTACAGCCTGGATCATTGAGCAGGTCCCTCAGCCCGAACACAGTCATGGTCTGGGGGACGCAGCGGGTCAGCAGCAGCATCAGGTTGGCGAAGGCCAGGTGGCACAGGATCATGTCCACGGGAAGGAGCTTGGGTTCGGTGCAAATTATGCTGGTGTACGCCAGCAGCACCACGGTGTTCCCCAAGATGCCCATACCTGTTTGCAAGAGGAAGGAGACCCCTTTGATGGTCACACACAGATCCATGGCGCCACGCCCTGCACCGGTTGTGATTTAAAGAAAAGACAAAGAATCAAATCTGTTATGAATTCACTGCACACAAGAAACACCTTCCAGGTTTGGTTAGTTTGATTAAAATCTAACCAGAAACCCCAGATATTATCATGTCATCTCTTGGATGTCTTTCAGGAAAATAATGCTCACCTGAGGTTGCAGATTAAAAGTCAAACCTATTGCGCATGAACTGTTTAATACCCTGTGTAATTACATTTTATAGCCTTCGATGCCCCTCGAGATCATTGGCCAAACATTGCAGTGCTCAGCCCACAGTTTGGAAAATTAAAGCAACAAACTATATCTGACTTAGGTGGTCTCAGAGGAGAAGCGCCGCAAAGGGAATTTAGAACCACTGAAGGATGAGCACAATTTGTCTTAAAACAATAACTGTGCCGAGATTAAAATCGAAACAGTTTTTGCATGCGGTAATCATTCCTCCTGTTCACACTGGCTGTGAGGAGATATTTTCCTATGGTGCTTCAAGTGGAAGTGATGGAGGACAAACTCCACAGACCTCATTTGGGTACAAAAATGTATGTTTCCTGTCTGTGCCACAGTAGAGGGATAAAGACTCAAACAGGGGAATTTAGTGCTAAATAGACTTTAGAGGATCTCCATATGATCTGTTTAAATGAGATGGCAGAAGCATCATATTAACTTTATTTGTCCCTCAACACTTTGGAAACTTTTAGTGATCAGCATGAACAGGAGAGATGTTAACAGCAAGCAAAATGCGTTACTGTACATGTGGGAATATGAGTATTGTTTTGAGACATAGGTGAAAAAAAGGTGAACTTATCTTTTACATTTTAATGTGACATCCCAATTATCTGCACAATAAATAACAACAAATAACTACAAAAGAGGAGAGCAGGTGGAAATTAGGCCCAGTTTTCTGGCTTGGAGTCGCATATAGAAGCTCTGGCATGATATCAAACTTCAAACAAATGAATGAAGGTTCTCCGGGCTGTAAATCAACACAGAGCTGCAGATTTTCGGCTTTAATGTCGGGAAATTGTTCATCATCATAGGAAGTCACTGGGCTGCCTGAGGTCATATGAATAACATATGTGAAATCTTATGTGAATTCTAAACTTGAGCGGTGTTTTCTCTTCTTAAATCCCACATGTCAGTTGTCAGTTTCTACAGACAGAAACACTGCACATCAATCTTCTGACATATTATAATGTTATTTCCCCATGGAGCTAAGAAAAATAGAGTGAAACAACCCCTGCGGAGACAATAGTGTGTGGTTATTGTTGATGCGAAAGCAGTCTGATGATGCCTTGAATGAGCCATCAAGAGGTTTTTACACGCACAGCTGGTGCTTTAGATTGCGTTGCTTTCCTCCTTCCTGTCCTGGGAACATGTTAAAAGACACAGAGGAGCAAGACAATTAGCCATAAAACAATGCATGTTTGTACTAATTGGGGGCATGGGGACAACCAGCCATTATGCATTTATGTTCTTAACCCTGACATGTGCAACTGCAACAACAGAAGTTCATAATTCGTTTGCCAGCAGTGTCTACATAAAGTGTAAATGGCAAATGCGTCTTACATTGAAAGCGCTCTAACCCATTTCTCAGTTCTACATCACTGTTGTCTTAGTTGAAAAATTCAGACTGGCTCTGTGTGCTGAAGCGGCGTTGTTTGAGAAGCTTGTTTTCTCCCGGGAGTGGGCTTTGGAATAAAGAATCACAAGATGTGTTATTTCCCTGTGTGTTTTTTTCACATGTTTACATGTTCAGAGAGCTAATTAAAATGGCAAGTTCAAGCATGTCCTTCTCAGGGGATTGCAACATGTACAGTACGCTGCGTTACAAGTTTAAAAATCCAAGATTTTTTCCCCCCCTGACAACAGATTTCATTATCTTGTTTATGGCTGATGTAAATTGTTTTTTCACATTGCACTAATTCAATTTTAATTTTATAATAACTAATTCAGTCACAATAATATCCATAGAGATGAAGTTCACATCTATTTAGTATACAGACCACACAAAAACACTGCATGCACGACGTCTTACACATGATATTGTGTTTTTGATTAAAAGACGCCTTTGTGGACATAATGTAAGTTAATGATTCTGAATGCACAATAAAAGATAACAATATGAGCTGTACTGGAATGAGACTTGAGCCAAAGTAAAACAATCCTGTTGAATATATCGTTTCCTCTGCGACTGCATTAGTGTTCAGAAATGCATTCGCTTGCATTCTAATCTATTCTAAATGAGGTCGCTTGTTTGCATACAACTCAAGTTAGTTCACAGATATCACTTTTCAACCTTTTGCACCTTTAAGTATGCTGGCGAGGGCAACAGCTTTGGCTGGTGAAGAGGGAATACTGAGCTCACCCCTCACTGTGCCAGTTAATCTGTCCCACAGCAAAAATGTAGTTTAAGAGGCTTTTGGCTTAGCAGTCTCCTGTCTGATATTTACGGGCCTTAGACTCATTATTTGCATTTAAGGTGATGGGGAGCAAAACTGACCTCCTACGACCTTCCACTTCATGGAACCATACAGTACACACACATTCTAGCTCTTTCTTTTTAAAGATAATGCTCACATAACACTCTCTCGAAAACACAGATTTTTCATTTCACTGTCTGGGTGCCTTCGCCTGTCACATCCAATCTACAGAGATCATTCATCAGTTTCTGCACCTGTCTGCTGCTTTTGCTCTGCTCTCTCCATCCGTTGTGTATGTTTTATTATGTTTTAGGCATCTTCAAGTCCCTGTGTGTCCTTTTACATGGCTGCATGACAAATTCCCCTTTGAGGACAACAACATTAATTATAAAGCGTTGGGCAAAGAAGATGGATCCTTCACAGTACTTAAGTGAAAGTCAAGTAAATATCTGACTGTATCAATATTCCACTGAAAAAAAGAAGATATTTAAGTAAACGTATGTAAGCAGCATTAGTAAAATGTAGCTGAAAGTAAATATAGTCAGAAGATAAGATAAAACTAACTAACTAACTGTTTTGTATGTAGAAACCTTAATTTCTAAACTCTTTTCAAGTTATTTTGAGTGATAATGTTCAAAATATAAATATAATAAGGTTATTGTACATGTAGATCCTTTCAGTAATGGTCACTTTGTGGCATTTTCTCTTTTAATTTCATTGGAGGATCATCTCATCATGCACTCATGAAAAATGGGCTTAATATTCATTACCAATTCCCTGCAGTGGGGCATGTTGCAGTTAAATCATGCTGCCCACCTTCACTGATTTGCCCTTACAACATCCTCACAGTTTACGTTTAATTCCACTTTTAGAACTTTTATTGCTATGGATGAATTACACAATCGTAAATTGGATGCTATGTCATGGTCCACAAATGAAACCGTGGGTGATCTATCATACAGACTGAGTGGAACGTCCTCTGGCGTTCACTTTGTTTCAACTTTCTCCACTGGAGGACACTGTGGTGTTGATATTTGACTAACCAACACTGGAGAGGTCTCTTTAATAGGTAGTGGCTTTTAAGATTGATTGCACAAATGAAAAATACAAAAGAAATGTGAAGGGTCTTATAAGGAAATCTAAATATAGGATCAGTAATTAGAAAATATCATTCAATAGTCTCCACTCAGAGACAAACTGTGACAATGAGAAACTGTTTTAATCTATTTTTGAGCATAAACATGTTCCTAATAGATATTATCTCTCCATTAACACCATTTCTCTGCCCACTGGTTGGATCTTTGTAACTTAATCTAAACACAGCTTTCTCTGTGTTATCATGTCTGTCTGAAAGCCAGCGAGGGGACAGAAGCAGTCATCTGAATTGATCTCAAGTAATTGGAGGCTGAGGGAAGAGAAGTCAATGGACCATGAAAAACAGAGCCAACAAGTGCTACCTGTTTGCAAGTATAAGAGCTCAAACAACCCGATTACTTCAGGAGAGAGGGATTGGGGATAAGGTCAACTTCAGACCTTGTTATCTTTGACTCTTCTCAGGTAAAGGGTGGAAGTTTGTGATATTTTTGATAGCATTTTGAATGTTAGGTATTAGGTAACATTCAAAAGGGCATGATAGACAATACCTTGCCTATTTAACTGGACTCTTTTCTGTTTGTGTAGACAATGCCATCAGAGGAGTTCGTCCGTGGGATGCTCTATCTGTCCCTCACTGTTGTGGGAGTCCCGGGCAACGCCGCCGTCATCCTGGCATTCCTCCTCTTGCTGTACCAGGAGAACCGGCTCCTCCCGGCTGATGCCATTGTCCTGCACCTGGCCTGCGTCAACCTGCTGGTGGTGGGTGTTCGCTGTCTGCTGGAGACCCTGGCCTCCTTCCGCCTGGCCAGCATCTTTGGAGACTTGGGCTGCAAGTCTGTGATCTTCATCTACAGGACGTCCCGCGCCCTCTCCATCTGGCTCACCTTCGTCCTGAGCGCCTACCAGTGCCTGAGCATTGCCCCCCCGGGATCGCGCTGGGCCTCTGTCCGTGCCGTGGTAGCCCACTATATGGGCTTTGTGTTCCTCTTCCTCTGGGTCCTCAACACCTGCATGAGCCCGGCATCCATACTCTTCTCCTTTGGCACCCAGAATGACTCCAGCCTGATAAACCACGGCATCAATGTAGAATTCTGCTACGTTCACTTTCCCTCAAAGTTGTCCAAAGAGGCAAACGGGGCAGGGCAGGTGGGCAGAGATGTGGTGCCCATGGCCCTCATGACTCTAGCCAGCCTGATCATCCTGGTCTTCCTTTACAAGCACAGCCAGCAGGTGAAGGGGCTCCGCAGCAACAGCGGAGGGGGAGGTGGTGGGGCTGAGCGGCGAGCTGCCAAGGCTGTAGTGACACTCGTGACTTTATATGTGGTCCTCTATGGGGTTGACAATGGGCTTTGGGTGTACACTCTGACTGTAAAGACCATGAGATCCTCGCTGATCTCTGACCTGCGTATATTCTTCTCCTCGCTCTACGCGGCACTAAGCCCCATGGTCATCATTGCATCGAACAGGAAGGTGAATGGCAGGCTGAGGTGTGCAGTGCAGGAGACTCCTGTTCAGGCGAAAGCCACGAGTCTTTCCACTATGTGAGGCCTGCTGGGATGGCTGATTAGCCACGGGGCAGACAAGAGACTGAGTAAATAATGTTTGCGATAGGAGAGACTTTAATCTGTAGCACTCCGAGTGTTGTGAATTCATAATAATGTTTTTTACATCTATTTAAATATCTTGTTTGTGAGACTTTTCAGATATGTCAAAATACCTGATGAGTGTTTCGCACCTGTAGCTGTGGATGAGGTGGTGTACCAGTGGGCAGGGGCGACCCATTTTCTCACTGTCTGTAATTAAGGAGGAAAACTGTCATAACAACCCTATTACTCAATGCAGGTCTCTGTGAATCTCTGCTGATCTGGCGCTATGTTGCTTTGTTTGTTTATCCGCCGTGTTCTCTCCATCTTAATTGGATGGAGGAATTATAGCCGGGTGACTCAGGACTCAATGTGGCTGTCAAATGACTTCCAGCTGCCCATTTAAGTATAATTAAGACTTTGAATAGAATCTGTGAAATGTTCCGTGCTAATGAGGCAGGTTAATTGTCCAACAGAGAATTGGTTAAAAACCCGATGGGTAAACTATGGTCTTCAGAGGAAAAAAAGACAGATGAAGAAGATGTGCATTACTCAATAATGAATCACTCGATCCATTGCTGACAATGTCTGTCTGGGCTCTGCAGGTGTAGTCATAATAAAAGGAGAGTTTAGGGACACAAAGCTGGCAAAGCCCCGAAGAGTTTGCTGTGGACGTGGCAACGTGGGAATGTAGGAGTCATTATGTAATTGCCATGTCTTGGAGGACAGAAAAAGAGGGTGAGGACATAACAACGTCGGTGAGTGACAGCCCCAAAGACATAAAGTGGGGCTGCCAGCACTCTGTGATCCTGCAATGACTCTAAAGTGCAATCAGTGCAGCGCTATTCAACTGCTGTCGCAATGCAGGTGAGGAGGAGGAGGAGAAGACCTCTTTCTGTGCTTGTGCAGAACTGTTGCAACACCAGATTGACATCAAAGGATATTATACAATATAACTGATATTTTGTCAGAGTGCAAAACTTATCACTTTTATTGCAAAAACAGGAACCATTAAAACCCTCTGTCACGTGCCCGTAATTTTTTTGTACCAAGCTCTCTCCAGATGACAAATTCCATGTGTCTTACTCTTCAAACCACTGAAATCTGATTGACACTTTACACAGACTCCGGTGGAATGAAGGATAGAATACATGGATGGTTTCATTAGAGCAGCGAGTGTGCTGACGCCTCTGGTGAGGAATCACTGGGAATTAAATAGTTGACACAGCTGATTCCCTTCAACGCTTTCGGTGATGTCATTCCTTGTCTTTCTGTCGGGGAAAAAAGTGGCAGATTAGTTAAAAGGAACAAATACATGAAAAACTGGTTCCATTGGTGTGTATGTTAATGTCTCTTTCTATGTCTGACTGTATGTGTGTGTGTGTGTACGTGTGTGTAGGGTGTGTGTGAAGGGTGTGCCAGGCAGGCCTCTCCCTACACAAGACAGGACCTGTTTTTACTGTTTTCCATCCTTCTGGTGTCTTTTGAGCCCAGTGAATGCAGGGTGCTGCTAAACATGTAGAGACCAAACCCACACAAAAGTAACCCTCTATTACTGCCTCACTCTCGAATCTCCAGCAACCCTCACAGTCTTACCCTTTACCTCCCCTCCAAGACTTAATTCTGCAGCGAAAACACAACTTGCAGTAGCTGATAAATGTGTGCTGTCGTCATCTCCAGCTGCAACTCACCTGCTTGGCAGGACGAGATGTGAAAAATGTAGGAAAAATAACACAACAAAGCACCAGTGTCTGATATTTATCAAAGAAACAAACCTACAGATGCAAACTTTCTGTTTCCTTTCTGTAGTTGGAAAAGGCATACAAAACAAACCTGTGCAAGATACCTAAAAAAAACTTAAAATAAAAAAAAAGCTTGAGTTTTCCAGGCTGGTTGGTTAAATGAAGTTGAAGGGTTGCAGTAAATCCCGCCAGCTGATCCACCCCTGCTGTGCCTGATGTCAGTCTGTTTACCTGCACCAGGTACGGGCATTTTTGTCCCCCGAGCCCACCAATGGCGATGCAGCAGCAGGGCTGGCCCCGCCCCCCTTTTCTGCCTTGAAGCCAGTCCACACCCTTTTGGGCTTTTTCACACAGAAGCTGAAAGTTAAACTAAACCCTCTCCTCCCCCGCAAAAGACTTTTCGAATTACACAAACATCAGAATCTGACTCGCTAAAGTGGGCAACTTTAAGAATTGTGTGCTTGTTATACTGATGCAGGGCGAAATTGGCAGCTACGGTAATACATGCAAACAGTGTTAACAAGCATGGTTCAACAACACGCTGACCTCCCGAAATCAATTTTAAATCATTTGATAACGACAAGTAGGGGCATTTTGAAAGCATCATTAACCTGTTTACATCTAAAATATCAATTAAATCCAGCAACTTTGAAAGTTATTAATCCCATAAAAATCTCCTCTCTGATGTTTTTTCCAGTTAAGAAGAGTTCTGGCTGACTATAGCAAACGGAAACTTTGGGGCTTATTACTGTGGTGAAAATATATCGGTAATAAACACATCCTGCGGTACTTTCAAAACCCAAATTTTATGGAAATGACAGACGTAATAAGCCCTTTTTATGTTTGCTGATACCGTCTCTGCCTTTCCTTCAAAGGGATGTTTCTTTAGGCGTGTTGTTTAGAGGATTTATTCCCTGTTTGAGTGAAGCTACTGATGGAGAATGCCATAGAACTGTACTTTTGAATAAATAATCTAATTTAGTATTTTGCAGGGGCTGATCGTAAAAAAAAAAAAAAATCACATTGCAGAAGTGGTTTTAAGTCAGCACAGTGCCCATTTGGTGTTCTTCTGGACATAAATGAAAAAAAATTCTAAATCACGTGAAAGCAATGGGCTCTAAACTTATCCCCAGAGCACCTGCCGGGGGGTGAAACAAGTTTAACATGATTTTTATTTTATTCTTTTGCACTTTTAAGGTACAGCGGTGTATGTGTGTGACCCATTTCCTTGTACCCACCCAGTTTAACTGATTCCCTCAGTCAGGGAACAAACACAGTCGTGTCTCAGCTTGCCTGGAATGCTGCACTGCACGTCAGCAAGGAGCTTCAAGATGTTGAGACACCTCACAGGGTTAAGCTAAAACTCTGGTCTTTACTGTGTCCATGAACCCAGCGACACTTCTAGATTTATCCCGATGAAGGCCCATTTTGTGGAAAAAAAAGGCTGCTGGTTTAATATCCACGTAAATCTGCCGGTTCAGTGGTTGACTTTATAGTTCTGACAGCGTGATTTTTCTACACAAGGAATCGTATGATATTTTTCATTTCCGAGAGCTGGTGAGAAGATCGATACCGCTGTCATACGCTCTGTGCTACGTTGCTAAATCCAGATGGGAAACAGCTACCTACGCTTAGGGCCGAGCGATTCTAGGGAAAATGAGAAACATGATTTTCTTGCTCAGAATTGAAATCACGAATCTCTCTCCTGAATTTCAAAAGAACTATTTATTGCTCGGAACAAACAGTACGATGGTGCCTGAGATAAGGCGGCACATCAACAGGAAGGGAACGCTTGAATTCAGCTACATCATCAATCTGACACTGACCATAAAAACTTTAAACTTTTGTCTCGTCTTCTCTTTCTTAGGCAATTTCTGCATCTGTGCGTCCACTTTTGAGCCTGAGATGTAAATGTTGTCATATGTATGCATATCTGCCACGGCTTGTATGCATAGAAAATGTGCCAACTGTGGAGTCTGTCAGTCTGTCAGTCAACATTGCGATTTTAATCGGTCAATCATACAGCCCAGCCTTTTCTCTGTCAAAAATCACAAAGTGAAGCTAAAGCTCTTTGCTCAAAACATTTCATCTGATAACCAAAAATGTGTAAGTGAGATGTTGAGCTTTTACAAGTAATGGTGGTATTGATTTTATTTATTTTTCTAATGCTCATAAGCATGACAGCAAATAAGCCCTTTTTCCAAAATATCCATTTTTTTTCTTTAAATGTAATCTACAATTATTGAAATTACAAGACTGCACCTCTTTAAATTCAGTAACAAATCAAAATAAAAGTGAGAAACTATCACTTTTCATTTATATAAGCATTCAATTCAACTGGAAAAAAGAGCACAACTTTGCGTGACAGACAATCGTGGCTGTGCAAATAAGACTTAACAGTGAAACTACTCTACTAACATTACAATGGCTGCATAACCTATGACATATTTCCAGTGTACCAGTGAGGACATGGACCACACTGAAGCAGGGTGGGGGAGGGGTTTAAGGCGCCGAAGCCCCGGGGCAGCAGCTTGCTGCAACTCCTTCACTCTCAGGTAAGATATGCACTGCTGTGCTGAGACTTGAAAGACCTTGATGATGCACTGCTCCCTATCCAGCAGCGTATCTCACTACCAGGAAAAGAAAAGAATAGCGGAAGGAGTGGAAAAGAAAAGATTAGGTTGCTGAGTTGGAGAAAAAAACCTCCACAAACAAGCATGGAAATGCTGTCATTTGAACCTCTGAGAAATAACTGAATATTAATAATCTTTCATAAAGAAGAAGGGAGCCGCAGCTTGAGTTGGCTGAAATTAAAGCTGAAACCTGCCCTGACGTGAACCAACCATCAGAATGTGCAACGTCAGTGTTCTCTCGGTATGCGGCTTATAATTTATTACTCTGGGGTGAATTAGCTTTTGTTTTATCTTTCTTCAGGTAGTCTCAATGAGATCAAGATCTTTCTCTCTCTCTCTCTTTTTTTTTAAAGCGAACGATACATTTCAAGAGCGTTATAAATGTATATCAGGGAGGACTGGGCTTCATTGACATGTCAGTTCGCAGAGATTTATCCTTTGATGAGCCAATCCAGTGTCCCTCGGGGACGCAGATTCATGCCGAATGCTGTGTGAATGGATAAACGCAGAGCTCAGATTTTAATCTCTTTAAATGATTGCAGTTAAAAGGCAGCTAACTCGGCAGGGCTCAAACTGAGGGTTTGAAAGTAGAATTAAGCTCCAGGAATAATAGTGAAGCCGCCACTGCAACCGCCTGCTCTGTGCTTTATTTCTTCATTTTGAATAAAAGTGCCTGAAAACAGAAGCAAATTCAAAACCCAGCACTGCCTCATCTCTCAAAAACTCCAGAGACAATCCTGACTATCATGTAACACTCTGACATAGTGTCATCAAGCCATTTCTCTACGTACAGCAGTCACCTAAATACAGCTCAGATACATGTACAAACATTTACTTAACGTGTAAGAGTAAATGTGCTGTGTTGATTTTGAATTATACTGTGTGTATTTAAGATTTATCTTTTGCATTTCACATTTGTAGAGACTCTTTACTCTCAGTTGCATACTGTGTGTGATGTTAGTGCTGCAAATAGTGGGCTGAATCTGTTAAATCTGGAGGGGAAAACACAACATAGACTGCACCTGTGAAGAAACTGTGAAGTAAAACAAATTAGTTTGATATTTACAGGTTTCTCAAGAGTGATACGAGATTATTGATACCACAGTCCTGCCTGTATAGTAAATATGAATCCAGAGCCAGCAGTTGGTTAAATAGCTTAAGTTCACCAGGTAACATCTGGTTTGTTTAATTCGTAAACAGAGATGTAGATGGGAGACATTTTTGCGGTTTTATTGGTACTATTCAACTGGGTGGAGTCACTTCCTGAGTCTTGTCAAGATAGTCCCTTCATAAAACCACAATCCCATTTTAAAACGGATTAAAGAAACCAGATTTAAGGTGTTAATTAGAGGTGGATTTAGTTATATTTGTTTTCAGACTACGTTAAACTAAGCCATGCTATGCTGCAGGCTGTGGCTTCATTTTCACCACCAACTCTCCTCAAGAAAACCATAAATAGTAAAGTGCTCCTTTAATAGTGAACATCTGTAGTGTTCGTTTCCAAAAAGCTGCATGTTCACCAGTATTTTCATCCCTCACTGATGTTGATAAATTGGTTATAAATCTGTCGGCAGACCCAACGACGACCTTTAATCAAAAAGTAACATAACCTTCTTCCTGTCAAATGTACACTGTAGCTGTAACAAGGATCCTGCCCTTTATCTTTCCCATCTTCCCCCCTAAATGCCACAAAGGTGGAATTTTCCACGAGCCACTTCCCCGTGTTTACTGAGGAATGCAGACAAGATGGAGCAAGCCTGCAGAGTACGGCATCTCGGCAGCAACAGTATGTTGAAGCGCTCAGCTTGTGCACATCATGTCCAGCTCCTTAATTCTCCCTTCGGGGGGTTTGTTAAGCTTTTACTCAAAGTGGAGCTCTGCCCTGTAGTGTTGGTAGATGCAACTGTTGCTGTTGATTGTCAGGAGGATCCTGCAGAGAGCGTCAGTTTAGGACCCGTAATCTCAGCTCTTCTCAGATTTTGTCCAACAACCAAATCCGTATAGTCTGAATGTCATTATGATTTATTTTGCTTAAGCAGTTTGATGCATTAAGTAATTTCAACACATCACTCGGTGTGTTTGTCCACCTAATTAACTCTCACATGCAGCCCTTAAAGCGGCAGGATGTTTTAACACAACTCTAAATCCAGAGCTGTTGGAGACATTTACGACAGCTCTATTAAACAGTCGTAGATTGCTATCTCTGCTTCGGAGCAACAGACCTTGTAAAGTTATACAACGTGGGCATGTGCTGACATAACAGCCACGCATATCTCATCTTGCTACTACCACCCTTCACACAGGTGAAGGAAAGCACAGTGATGTACAGAGAAAAATACAAATTCTTGCCCCTGCGAAACCACGGTTACTGTCTGTAACACGCAGCTCTATATAGAATTTATTTACAGAGCATTTTAATGTATGACACAGTCTTACACTATTAATGGGACGTACGGAAGATGACAAATTGCCCAGAGTGGGGAGTTGTTGGCATGTGATGATAAGCAGCGTTACTCCAACATACTATGAAAAATTGAGACTCCTTGTGCTTTTTCAGAATAAGTGGTGTCACTCCACCCACTTAAAGCTGAATAATAGATCTAATGGATCCTCTGTGTGTCTTACAGCTGCTGTCAGAGTAATTACAAAAGACATGAGCGGAGCACTCACACAGTCGTATCGGGATTTATATGAGCTGAGTGTATCACAGTATCACACTGACTCAGGGGGCTGATTTTGCTTTCTTTCTGAGGTGGACCACCTCACAAATTGGAGACACACTCACTGGTTTTGTTGCTGCTGCCTCGCTGTGCTCCTGAATCCCCAAACGTCCAGCCAGCTCACATTTTATACTGACTACTGAAAATATAATTCATTAGCTGGGAGGACATTTTGAGACTTTGCGTTGCTGTCGGTCGCGTGATCAGGGAGTGTAGGTATTTGGAAATGGGGCAGGGGAGGGTGCCACCTGTTGTTTTTTTGTGGTACAGCAATAAAGGGGCAGCTTGAATAGTGCAGATGGTAAACGGGGTGTTTCCTAAATAATCTTTGATAACTTTGCAGTGTCTTAAACCTTTGTAGTAATCTTAACAGCAGATTTGCGTAAAATGATGAAACTACAGCAAGCGACATGATTCTCCAACATTAGTTATTAACATTATATTACATTGTATGACATAATACTATATACTGCACATTAAATAATATAAAAACAGCAAACCATCCCTCAACATGAATTATCGACTTATTTTGGGGAGAAAAACTACTACTGGGCTGATGTTGCTTTCCCAGTACAGTGCACACATAACGCTTTAGATGGCAGCTTCATTATGTTTCACAGCAGAGACCTAAAAGAACCAGCACTCCTGGACTGGACTTATTACCTGGCAACCAGTTTTCTGTACGTCGTTGCAGAGATTGGATGAAACACATCTTGATATAAGAAAATAGCACAATATTAAGTGAGACAGTTTTGGATTACATTATAAAAGCGCCTGCAAGACTGTATAGTAATACTGAAATAAGTTAGTAATGTGCTTTAGTGGTAAAAGTTCCCAAATGAATTTGCAAGTAATAAGATTACTAAAAAGCAACTATCACACACTCTGTGGTATCCCTGGGCATGTGGTGGCTTGGGGAAATAGTCTGCTATGCCCATTAGGTAACCCAGTCTTTCTTTAAGTGTTTTATTTTGGGTTGATTTTGAAAATGAATGTTTATACCTGCACCTACATGAAAGATTTTTCTTCATAATGACAGCCAGCAGCATGAAACACACCTACATTTCTATAATAGATTCATGTTTTGCATATGTGTCATTTTGAAGAGCCTGAAAGTCTCACTAAAGTTTGATGGAGTGGTTTGAAGTGGTCCTACTTACTAAACTTTTTTTCCCCATCTTAATATATAGTGTATCTTCAAAGTTGCTTAAGCTTCTGTAAGAATTTTTGCATATTAAGTTGTTGCGCTGTCAAACATTTACACATTTCAACCGGCACTATCAGACTAATTCTGGTCACGACCGGACTTAGCGGCAGTCCTAATTGGTCCTCCTCACCAAACAAGTGCTAAAATACTTCCAATCAAGCTTTTTTTTTCCCAGCTTCTACACCGACACACTTGAGTGACGATTGAGAAACAATACTGGCGAGGCAGAGAGACGAACATGTACAACGCTTTCGTTAATAAGACTGGAGAGCTGCTTGAGCATTTCCACTACACAATTAATGATTCTCTCGGTCATTATATGTGTTGCTGTGATCATTATATACCTGCCTCTTAACCCAGTTTTAACATGTTTTAAAGGCGCTAACAGATGGGGCTGCATTCACACAAGCAGGCCTACGATATAATTATGCACAGCACATGCACAAGCAAGCCTGACATATAGGGTGTCAAAGAGCTCCAGCACATCTGTAAAACCAAAGTTTCAACACAAATGAGAGGACAGCTGAAGTGCAAATTTATAGCTCCATTCATGATAATAAAGATATTTTTGTAAGCAGGCGTCAGGGGCCAATAGTTCTCTGAAGTGTCACAGGTTTTGTAGAAGTCTCAATGCACTGAATAATGTATTGACTCATTTGTCTGGAGGAGCGCCACAGTAAGCCAGACGATCAATGGCTCAGCAGCAGTGCCAGATTAGTCTTTATAGAACTGACAGGGTTTGTTTTTTTTATTACAGCCACAGTCTTGTCTGTAGTAGCATTAAAGAGCTATTCTGATGATAACTTCTGAATTCATGTCCCAGAGGAGAGTTGATGGGCGAGCTGGTCAGCGACTGTGTCTTTATTCTCAATTTCAAATGGCAAGACAGGAACATCTAATGCGTACCTGCAGTGCACTCTTTACCTGTCACTGCAGGTTAGTGAGACCTGGGAGGATTTGTAAAGAGGATGTCTGGGAAAACACTACATTGATGTTTTTATTCGTTTTCTGGCATCATGGTGGCATATCTGAAAATATAAACGTAGCGTTATTTCTCTCATTCAAAGAAGATTAGACAGTCCATCCGCTGTCATCTGAGACAAAGCAAAGGGAAGACGTGGTTTCCGTCGCAGTGAAATGAAAGATGAAGCCGGTGATTTCTGTGTTTGGTTGAACAACAGGAGCAGCGGCTCTGGCGGCCCTGCGAGGCTGTGATTAAGAAGAGCAGTGCTTTGAGCGTAATGCTAACATCAGCCAACACGCTCACGACGACAGTGCCCACATGTTGATATTTGCCATATTTGTCACTGCAGTTTAGTGTGTTAGCATGCAAGTATTTGTTAATGAGCATGAAAGAGAAAGGCCAGCTGAGTCTCTATTTCATCCAAAACCAGCACCAGACAAACTTTGACTTGATGATGGCAATAGATGAAAATCACTGGCTCTGCAAAGGTTCACTCTGAGAGGAATATATATCTTCTGTACTATTTCATGGCAAACAATCCAATATTTGTTGAGATATTTCAGTCTTGACCAAAGCAGTGTCCCGACCGACACACATTACCTTCCGCAGAGCTGTGCGGAGAAGGCAAACTGTTTTGCAAAACATAAAAGCAGTCTTGTGGTTCTGCTGATAACTCTTCAAAACTCAAAAGTAAAGTCAAATTTTATCTACTTGGAACAGACTAGTATCAATCAGCGTCACCTAGCCTTGGAAAAAAAACCCCTCTCACTTCTGTTTTACCGGACTTTATATAAAAAAAACCTAACTATTACCTTTAATATTGTACGCCCACACCAACCTCCAAAATTATATTCTTTCATCAAATCTTCACTTTTGTTCTCTTACAGTTACACATTTTCATTGCAGCGCGTCCATTCACTTTCACTTTACTGATCGATTTCAATGTTGATGCCTCGGAGATGACACAGATGTCAGGAGAGAAAAGAAGAGAAGATAAGCTATCCATCTCCCTTCATTTCAATCAATAAACCTTGAAGTAATTGCTCGCAGGTTTGCACCTCACAGATAATTACACAGCGGTGATCTTTGTCTGTAACACTCATTTAAAGTGACATGTCTCTAACAGCGGCCGAGATGAAAATACGAACCCGCTTCTACTGTACACGCCCTCTGCAGCCGACCTCTCCTCAGTTTTCAGCGCGCACACACACACACAAACAGAAACCACACACATCTGGCCCATTTAGGTGGCGTGAGACTCCTTCACCTCCAGCTCCCTCCCCCCTCCTTTATACCCCCCCTACAGTCCGTCAAGATACACTCATTAACAGTGGAGGGCATCGGACACATCACCTCATCACCTCCCCACAGGACCGAGGCCCTCCACCTGACCTTGGAAAACGTCCAAGCCAGCAGCACATCGAGTCTCAGGAGGGGAGAGAGGTTCGGGTTACGGGATGAAGGTCAGCGCACTGCAGCCTCACTGCATGCTGAAGAGCTCTGCTGCTTTAGAGACAGGAGGAGTCTTTATTTATTTATTTATTTTTTAAAGGTTTTTCTCTTTCTGTCTTTGACGGACTCCGAGGAACCATCCCTCTGACGCTCGGACAGGACAAACGTTTTGTACTCAAAAATCTTCAGGTTTAGCTTTCAGCCTGGCTTCATAATTGATGGCCTGTGTGTGTGTGTGTATGAAATGTAACGTGACATTGAGTGCTGTTTGTGTTTCCCTCGAGATGCTCCCACATAAAACAAGCCCACCGATGGCTGACACTTTCATCTGAAAACACGCTCGTGCTTTCTTGGAACGCAGAGTAGGCGGAGGCAGAAAAAGAAAAGTCCATTAATAAGGAAGAAGAAGTCTAATGTGGAATCGACCAGAGGGTCTTTTAATGATTACTAGGCGTTCATTGATCAAGCTCTCCTAGACAGGAACAAAGAACACTTTGAGAAGCAGGGGGGCGACTCCTCTTTTTCTCCTGCTTCTTTTTCAGAAATCAGTAATCAAGCCTCTGAAACTCAGAAAAAAAATCAAGGTCTCATCAAAACTATATGAATCTTTGGATAAGTGCACCATATTTATGTGTTAGGTAAATCCATCCATCCACTGTTGTCGTAAATCCATTTATGAGAAGATAAGATCCTTTATTCATCGCACAGTGGGGAAATTTCACCATTATTGTAGCTCACCAACAATTTAAAAGAGACATTAAATAATAGAGACAAAATAAACACATAAACACAAAAAACCCAATATGTACAATAAATAGTAAATAGTAATAATAAGAAAAAAGGAAAGAAACAGTATTAACATACACAGCCTCACGCAGTTAGATGTGCTGTGGTGAGGCGTTATTGCACAGGTGGATATGGATGTTGAGCAGATATGAATTTACAGTATATGTAAATGAGTGGAATGAAAAAAGAAGAAAGTGCATAGCTAGGACCTCAGTAAACATCAGTGCATTTATGAACATCAGTAAACATCAGTCCTACTGTGGTATTAAAGTGATTGTTACAATGACAAAGACTATGTGTGCTGTCTAAGTGTTTTTAGTCATGCTGGTTTGCTGCTTTGGGAGTGGCAGTGTTTGACAGAGGGGCTGCTCCCTTACTTTAGCACTTTTGTACTTATTTCTCTTTACGTATCACGTTGTGTTACTGATTTCCCACAAGCTGCTAATCAATATCAACAGTGAACGAACTCTCTGCTATTGAAAGGCGACACTTGTTGCGACAAACCCACAGAGGCTTATCAGCCCACTGTGCAGTTCCTCTCAGCTCTGCAGGCCGTTTGGATATTCAAGCTCATTGTTTTAGCAGCAGTTGAGAACAGATATTTCCCTCAGGAGTTGGCGGAGACCAAAAACAGAGCTAAAGGAAGAGTGAATGATAAAAATATGCCTGCAAATTAATATTAATGCTGCTTTGAATCTGCGAGATGTGTAAATAAATATCTCACATAAAATAAACAAAAACAAAATACAAAAATGTAGATTTAATTATGTTAAATCGAAATATCATTATCAGAGATGTCTCAGACATCACTTGTTATTCACAGCAGTGCAGCTGCAAAATGGCACAGCATCATGGGAAAAGCTAATTTTCACCATGTTGCCAACTATTACATTAAAAAAATATATATTCAATGCTGGCTGCAGCACAAGCACATCAGCTATTGATTGGTCCATGAGTCTCCTGGATTCTTGTTAGGTCTGGTGCCAAAATGTGTTTATCTGTCAGTGGGTCTTTATTTTTGACCTCTGAGTCTGTTGTTGTTTTGCTTTTGCTTTTTTTTTTCCAAATAATATATAATATGTCACAGTTTGAAACACTGAAAGAAAAAAAGTAGCAGGAAAATAACCTTCAAAATTGACATAATTTTGCTATTTTCTTCCACAGGCTAAGATCAAGGTAAAGACACACCAGGAGAGACACATTTTCACTGGATGCAGACAATGGTGTATTTGTACAAATCTGTACAAACCTTGTAAGATATCAGCATTATGTTTGTATTTGTGGCTCAGCGTGGAGGAATTTAAAGATGTGTGTTACCTTCACAACCACCAAACCATCATCATAACACTGTGGGTTTTCTGTATCAACATCTCACATGCTGGACGCGAGAAAGGTCAAAATCTGCTAAGAAAGCATAATGGATTGCAGAACTGCACAAAAGTGACACCTGCCAAATTTGAATGTATATTCTCTGGTTTGTCTGCAATATGTCACATTTGCAATACATTACATTGTTCAGCGTCAGCCCTCCCTGAGAAAAACATGCTGTTCCTTGCTACAGTGCATTATGAAAGGTTGCAAATGGGCTAATTTGCAGCTTTGACAGCACCAGCCTCAGCAAAAGGCGGGTAGTAATAGGTTTTGAGGTGCCGCTTCAGCGACTGCTGTGATGGGAACGCTGTGGCTGAAAGTAGGCATAGGTCAGGCTTCTCTGGAAACTCTGACAAATTAAAAACAGAAAACCTTTGACATTTATCATGCTAGGAGTCTGCAAAGGTCATTGCCTGTACTCGCTGCTTTCATTTTCCTTCCCCGTCCCCTCTGGACATGTTTTGCTGTGATTGCTTATAGCCCTCTGCAGCGGGGGGAATCAGCAGCTGTGAGAAATACTCACACGATGACAACATTCAGATGTATGGAGTAAACAGAACTGGAAACTTATGGAGGGTCTCCCTGCTGCTGCTCTCCCTTTTTCCTCTTATTTATTTACCATACCAGTGATAGGCCAGTTGTTAATGGGCCTATCATGATGATTAGTTATCACATCAGTTTCATCAGGATGCTATTTAGAGGAAAGCTGCTGTTGTGTAAAGAACAACCACGGGCATGTACTGTAATAACACACTAAAATTCATTCCTGATTCCTCGGGATACATCATTCCACACCATAAACACTGAAAACTTGTAATCCCACTGGACCATGACTGTCTCATTTAAATGTTAATATAATTCCCATCATTCATAATTTAATGTGCACCCTGGCATTTTCCGTTCATCTCGTTAATGCTATCTTATGTGACAAGCCAATTTACTGCCGGAGTTGACCAAATTGCTTTAGCATTGTAATGCTAACGCCATAATAAATCCCTGACACACTACCCCTCCTCAGGTAATAATAAAAAAAAAAAAACAGTAGAAAGTTATACGCGTTCCCCATGAAATCCATTTTCATTGATTTCCCTGGCGTTACACACGCCAAGAGATTTTGCCTTTAAGTCGGATATGAGGCAGCTGGAGAAACATTACATCTGAGGAATGTGACAGAGATTGCCCTCTTTGGCCTCTCGTTGTCAGAGGTGGCATTAGAGGGGCTGAAAGCAGCGTGAGAGATGACACAAGCGGTGCTAGGAAGACGAATCAGACAGATTACAGCTCTGAGGAGAGACAGGAAAGGGAGCAGGACCAGGTTTAATGCTGGTAGGTGTCATTTTGTGTGACCTTTGTGGGAATTACCACTGTGCGTGACCCGGAGCAGGTCTGCTTGTCACTGAGACAGTTTGGGGCTTCTGCTGCCGCTTCGTCCCCCCGCTGCCCTCCGGTGGACATTATCGCGGTCCAACTCGGCCTCCAGATGCCCGACTACCTTCCAACTGACCCGATCGTGACCAATAACAACGATAATCCCCAAGTTCTCATTAGCTCGCTCACACAACTTGAACCGGAATTTGAATTCTGCGGGCTCCCTCTGTGTCTGCGAGGTAGCTTAACCTTTGATAATATGTCGGCACGTCTTAGCAGAGAAAACCCGGGATTAGCCGACTCGTGGAAAGCTATTGTGGGAGAGGAGCGGTATCAGAAGTTGATCGTCGTTTAGGCGGGGGAATATGAGTGTGGATTCACCCGAGATACGGGCAGTCGGAGCTTGAAATCCTGCGATTAAGACGTGTAATCCTATGTTAATTGTGGAAACGCAGCATATGTTTAAATGGTGATCGCTCACTGGGACATATGCGCTATTTCAAACTGAGCATATCAAATCTGCTTTTAAGGATGACTCTGCTAATATTTTATGTTTCTCATCTGTCAACAAGTTTCGTGAAAAGACCAAAACCAACAATGTTTTATTTTCCAACTGACCCACCATGTTTGAGGCTCAGCCCAAAGCCCATTGGTTCCTATTGACTAAGTTTCCTAAAACCAGCTCACAAATGTATAGTTTAATTAAAAATAGGCTTGGCAAGACAGCCAGGCGCTGTAGTCTTTAAGCAAACTGGAATAAATGGTGCATTTTTGGAAATGATTTTAATTTTGTGCTGTAGTGAGTATTTGGCAGCAGGACAGTGTTTGTTGGATCCTCTCGAAATAAAGAGTGACCACGTTCATTATAATGAAGCAAAATGTCACCCAGTATAACAGTGTGACTCAGTGATGTGATTTTAATGGTATTTCTTTTGGGAAACGAGAGCTTCAGACTTCAGATGCAGAAAATACTTGTTAGTAGACAAGTAACAAATTCATTGCTGTTTTTGGTCTTTTAATGAGATTTGCTAGATGTGATAACAATAACAAAAATAAAGAATAATGACATCCTTCTTTCCACAAGTACTAGTTTAATATTTTAGGTAAAAAAAAAAATCTGTCCCTGGCACCTCTAATGCTCACTAATTAACACATTATATCATATTTATACATTTCCATAAATGGTGAAGTATTGGTTTAAAGATGTATATTAGTATGCATTAGTTTTATATTAACAGTACATAAAATTCTATGAAAAACCTTACAAAGCAACATATCCTTAATGATGATTTTAAAGCAATGGGGAACCAGAGGGGAATAATAAAATGTCCCACTGAGCAGGGCGACAAGACGACCAACTTGAGCTGCAGCCAGTGTGTTCGCAGGAAGCCACTGTCACGCACTCAAATAAAATCACTCAGCTTGCGAGGAACGAGGTGCAATTACTTCAAGGTCCTAATTAAAATAAATTAAGCGAAAAGTGAGAGAGAGGAAGAGTCACGGAGCGAGAGACAAAGAGGGAACAGCGTCACATTAAAGTTAAATTAAGTTGAATTGTCATTTTCCTTGAAATAATGCCTGTACACCCGAGAAAGAAAATCTTTGAAGACGGCCAACATAAATCCATTTTTCTCTCACCGAACATGTTTCTCCCCGAAGAGGGTTTTCATATATTCATGACAGCACTGCGTCTGCGTTTCCTCCTGCCCCCTCACATCCCTCCCTGTATTTGATGTCCTTCACAATCCAGCCTTTGGACACAGTGTGTTTTGAGAGTGAGATGAGAGGAAATGATTCATTCATCAGACAAGGCCCAGGATACAAATCCCAGCTGACCTGCTGATCAGAAGGTTGATATTGCAGATCCTCCTCGGCGCGGGGTGCCGGGCTACGCTTATTAGGGCTTTCAGTGGAGCATGGTGCGAGGGTCATCATCTCTTCCCGTAGTGTCTCTGTGTGACAGCAAACGCAAGCTAGCCTCACCTCTGGAAATGTGCACATCACACCACCTAATTCAAATGTCAAACCAGATAAGGAACTGCAGGGATGATAGCATGATATGAGGGCTGGACGGGCCTGTCAGAGCGGTAATTATTTTACACCAAGAGGAAATATGTGTTTGGCCTCAGGTGTGTGTTGTCTGGTTTCTGCGGGCATTCTGTGGGTAAATGTGTCACCTCAGAACTTTGCGGAGGAGGATATATACTCATCAAAACTTTTGTGATTGCTTTGGACTGGCAATTTCGAAACGCAGTGCGGAGGGAGATGACTGAGTGCAGCTGTCCGTGGTTCTGAAATTGATATACAAAGAGCGGGCGCGTGTTTGCTCTCTCTATCTATGGGTTTGACACTGACAGACTTTACATTTCATTAAATAAAATAATTATTCTGTCGCAAATTTGAACTATGAAAGCCTGATCAACACAGTGTCCATCAAAGGGATTTTATCTTGATGTGCATTCATGGAAAAATTCCAAATAAAGAGATTAGAGAACTGCTTTTTTTTTCTTTGAAAAGCAGACAGACAGCAGATGAAAAAAACACCTGTTTTTATGTATTGCTATTACTTTTATTATTAAATATTTTTTTCATTTCAGATTCAACAGCACCTGCAGATACATTTGAATGCAATGACACCCATTTTTTCTCCCATTATTAGTGTTGTTCCTGCCGCACCTGCTGTAGACTAGTTATTTGGGTGCATTTGCTCACTTCATGTGATGTATTTTCCATGCTAATTAAAATACCATCCGTCTATCCTGATGCCTTCCTCACATCAGAGCCTTTTATTGTTATTATGATTAAGCGAGCGAGGGGATAACATGTTCATTAGACCACATTTCATCTCAAGCTTGTGAGTCAAAACTGGTTTTAAATTAAGAGTGAATATGCACAGTGGTTCCAGCTCCTGTCAGTGGTGGAAGAGGAATTTAACTAAAGGAGCAGTAATGTAGTGTGATAATACAAATATAAGTCCTCTGTTCAACATTTTACTGAAGTAAAAATATGACGCTACTTTGCAAAATTGTATGAAGATGAAAAGTACTTATTATGCTGAATGATGTCGTCTTACATGAATATTATCACTGATACATTCATATGAAATCAAATCTTAATCTGTAAACAAGCTACAGGTAATCTGATGCTTTGAGCTAAATTGTAATGCCATATGCAGAAACTATATTTACCACTTTCACCATCTTATTGTAATGTGTTAGCTGACGTTTGCTAATTAGCACTAAACATAAAGTACAACCAAGGTCAAAGGGATACGAAACCAAATGAACTGCCATGACCTGTATACGTCTCAGTTTATATAGTTTAAATCTGCCTTTATATTTATAGTCATAAATTTTAATTACTACCATTTACAGCTGTTTATACTTTATCACTTTTGCACACCTGCCTAAAGAGTTATATTTCTATCTTTCTATCTAATAGCGTTTTATGTTCTATGATCTATTCTAACATTTTGAAGTTTTGCACTTTTTGATATATCATTTAATATACATCTTCACTCACAACCATAAATATGAACCTAAAAGTGGTGCTAGAGTAAAAGTCCGGAGCTCACCAAAGTCTTCAGGATGCATCATCTGGAAACCATGAATACAGAG
Source organism: Amniataba percoides (assembly GCA_037176925.1). Classification (NCBI taxonomy): domain Eukaryota; kingdom Metazoa; phylum Chordata; class Actinopteri; order Centrarchiformes; family Terapontidae; genus Amniataba; species Amniataba percoides. The sequence continues at coordinate 6,089,212 of JBAJHX010000096.1, forward strand.
ATGAAGAAATATTTCAAAATGGTGTACAGATCCACTGACTGACATCACTGTACTGCCATCAACATGGCTAAAAACGAACCCAAACAGACCCAAGTTAGACTAGATCATCGCTCAAATACTCACAATAACATTAACCAGCAGGTTCATTATCAGTAACCAGTGATAAAGTGTAACCTCTTACATTTACTCAGGTATTACCTGAGTACACTTTTAAAGTATTTTGATTTTATTTTTATGCTAGTTTGGCCGCAGACTCTTCCGCAAAAGAGATCTATCGTAATCGGCATGTTAGCTGAGCAGCAGAGCGGCCACAGTTTCAGTCTGTGTCTACACAGAATGCACTGAAACACCAGTTAAAGGGGGAAACTTCATCAATGTGAAATGTCCTTCAGATGCAAACATCCGATCTGCATCTTTAAAAAGCAGCTGATGACTCATTTATTCAAACAGGCTTTTTTCTAACTTCGTGCTGTCTGGTGTTTGTGTGTCTTTAAGGTTTCTTGTTGCCTGCACTATCCTTTAATTACACAGTGCTGCGTGCAGTTTGCCCATACACAAACATAGACTGAAGTTATGTAAGTAAGATGCAACAAAATAGACTTGAATCATACAAATTTGCTCGCACACATTTAGCGTGACTAAAACCCAGGTCATGTAGACAGCAGAGCCGATTCAAATGCCGATCTCAATCATCAGCACTCGCGGGCAGGTAGAGAACTTCGCCCACTGGCTGCAGCACAATGGACACCGGCGCCGCCTGATCTGTGAGGCCACGGCGTGCTGCATCCACGAGGGCATCGCCATGTCCAGCGAAAGCCTGTTGTTCATCTCCTCTGCTGTGTCAGATATCAGACAGGATCCTATTTAATCAGAGTTCCTAAAAATTGCCTTAAGACATGCATTTATCTGCTTTATTATTCAGGTTCCTACTCTTATTTATTGTGTATCTACATTGTTAATATTAGATTATTCTATTTTACACTTCTTTTTATTGCAGAATTATGAGAACAGTCTCACATTTCACTGTGATTATACCATGGCTGCTTCATGGTGAAAAACAATATAAAAATCTGCAGTCGGGCTCTGTGACAAAAATACAAGGTAATTTGAAGCTCATACCTGGAACCTTTGCTCTGCTTTATTTTCCATCATAATCCCGGCAATGAAACTAACCTCAAATCCTTCCCAACAACCAGGAGTGGATGCTAAAGCACACTCTCTTCCTCTGCCTCGCTCCCTTTTATTTGCTCAACCACTGTGCAATGATTTCCTGTGCCAAGGTAGAGACACCACACATTAAACCCTATTCTGAGCAGCGGCTTCATCCTCCCCGTGTATTGTGAAAGAATCCAATAATAGGGCTGAAAGTGAGAGAAACCCTGCTGAGATCTAATCAGCGCCGCACATTGTACTGAGCCAGTGTCCGATGTATGCAGGAGCCGGTGTCATCAGCAACCATTTTCAGAAGCCAATTTAAGAATTATCATCACTCGAGGTCTGCGGTTCACTTTTCGTGGCTCAAATTAAACCAAAATCTTTTCTGACGTTTGTGCTGAGGTTTCAATAGGCGACCGGCAGAAACCTGTGCAGAGGTGCAATTCTGAAATCTCGCTGAGCTGGTTGGTTAAATGGCAGTGATGGACATTTTCTACATTTTCTCTCACAACTCCTGTGACGGCGCACCTCTGCCACTTTTTCGACCACACAGACTGACTCTGTCACTTAAGAACCCAGCTTTTTTTTTTTTTTACATTTCGCCACATTAATTTGCAGCCCCAGGGAAGGTTTCCGTCTATTCCTGCTGAATATTTACACATGCAGTATCTTCCTCTGACAAGAAAATGCCAATTTACGTGGCATACGAAATTGCTTTCATCCAATAAGCCAGATGCAAATGAATTCCAGTAAAGAAGGTCAAACATATTCAAGATTTTCTAAGCCCTCTTTAATAAAATGGGTCTGGAGTTGCTCTAAATATGGAAGTGCTCTTAAAATATGGTGCACACTGCCCTGTCTGCTGACTTGGGAAGTCTTTCCTTAAAAGCCTTTGACTTGAATGCTTGATGACCAAATATGGAATATCTTACATTCCATTATAATAAATAAAAATCTAATTAATTTGGTTTAAGGCAAGAAAAAAAACCCCAAAAAGATAAAGGCGCTGGCATTTCAGTGAAGGACTCATGCGTCCGTGGGGCTCAAATGTGTGCAGTGGGCAGCTTACCAGAGCGATTTGGCTTCAAGAGTGCATCCTGCTCCACAGGACGAAGGGAAATGCTGAGTGGGCTGATCAAGTTCCGCCCACCTGTTCGCGGAGGGAATGACCTCCAGGAACAGGTAGACGTCCCAGCAGGGAAAGTTCATGCTCAAGCCAAGCGTGCAGGTAAATCGCAGTCGGGTGATGAAGCCACATAAACCTGCGGTGTGAAAAAGCAAAGCTGAACCCAGACTCAGATTATAAAGAGAGAGGCAGGGACGTGTCAGGAAGCGAGATGGATGGAAAACATCCGTAAAACCTTGGAAAATGCAAGGAGCCATCTGGCGAGAAAAAACAGAATCATCCATTTACTAGAGCATCTCAAAAAGTACATTAAATTTAGAAGGTGGGGGTTTCATTAAAATATGTGCATTTAACATAGTCAGCTGCCAAAAAATGTGCAATAAACTGATTAGATTATTTTGTGGGGTTACAGGTTTTGTAAAAAAAAAAACTTCCTCAGGACATCCACCCTTTAGGGAGATGCAAGCGTATCAGAGTTTTGAATAAAAACTGTGGCACTGTGCCGCAATTTATTTGGCTTGAAGACATTAACACTGGAGAAACTCAGAGAAATTGTTGCACCCATTACATTTTCCAGACTCATCAGTTTATGCTCTTACTATCACTTATCTGTCTCTTGTAGGTTATCCATTTTTAACTCTTGTGTGTAAATGCTGAGTTTATTCCTGTAACTGTTATTGGTAACTGTTGTTCATATATCAGTGTGAACAAGGCACTGCATTAAATAAAACAAAAACTTTGCAAATGAATGAATCATTCAATCAATCAATCTAATCCATGGCCAACCTTGAATGAAAGTGTTCACACCAAACATTGAATCCCCTTAAAACAACTCTGATTTATTCACATGTGAAGCTGATGAGAGACTCTATGAGTAGGCATAAATAGAAATTGGACAAAAATGTATTTTTGTATCAGGAAAACATGCTTTCTCAAAATGGCTCTGAGCATAGTTAGAGGCAATTAATCGGCTAAAAGATTAATGTCAGTGCAGCATCATCACAAAACTATTCTGGTCCTCCGCGTCTGCTCGGGTTTCTCAATATTTACAGTATTGATTTGTTGCATTATAAGCGCTCGGATAAATAGGAAGCCACAAAATGTCAGCAAATGTCAGCTGATGAAAATGCATGACTGATGGGCAAACTGTGTGTTTTCACATCGCATTCACACACAATTGGCTTTCACCTTCTGTGCCCCCTCCCCAACACACTTCCTGTTACGGGATGCTGCATCCTGCAAAATACCTCCAGAGTCAATGAGGGTAATAAAGTGATGATGAACACTGTGCACACATAAACACATCAGAGAACTTCATTTACACAGTGTTGTGGCTGAGGAAAGGGTCAATTTACTCCAAATTTGATCAGCGCAGAAAGTGGATTGTTCATAAGACTCAGAAAGGCGGAAATCTTCTGCCCTGCTTCCAGTCTGTCAAGAACTTGTGAATGAGGTCTCCGTCATTAGCTCATAATTTGCAGCTTAATCTAATTTGCGGATTGAGTGAGCGCGGAGTACAAAGCCCTGAGTGGATTATACCTGAGCTCTGTTTGGACTCCAGCTCGACACAACCTTTTAAAAATGACGCTTAAAATAATGGTGCTTCTTTTTCATTTCACAACCTTGTTTGACACAGTGACTCACTTCTTATTCGCTGCACTGAAGCTCTCACATTTGCGGCTTTAAAGTCCTTGGCAGAGCGTTCATCGAGGAAAATCCACACAAAACGTGAAGTGGTTCGAATATCTAACAGCAAGCCTTTTTATAAATGACATTCGCACCGACTGGGACTTCATCTCACTGTGTAATAAGATTTGTAAGCTTATTACTTTTTTTCTGTTAGATTTGTTGTAATTATAATGGTTGTCTGCAAATTACAGTGTAATTATTAAGTACATTCTTCACTGTTTATTTGGATCCCCATTTGTTTCCACAAAGCATCTGCAGGTCTGTATAAGTGTGCATTTGTTCTTGTGATTACTTTTTTCCATCTTCAAGAGCATCATAACTTTGCCTGGTATTTTAAACATGCATTTTTTGGTGGTTTCAATGAAAAGTGACAGTCAGTGTTTGTGAACAAAGACAGAAAGGTGTGTCACCTAAAGATAATCAAACGTCATGAAAAGAACCAGAGGAAGAAGATGATATAGCATCAGCAGTTGTTTGATTGCCCAGAGATTTTCTAAAAGCTTTATACAAGAAAACCACAGAGGAAAGCAAATACACAGAGTAAAATAAGAAACCAAATGAACCAACAATCATGCACAGAAATGTTTCGGTATATGTGTAAATGAGCTGATGCAAGTGTGTGTGGGCACTGCTGGAGTGTGACTTTGGAGTTTTTTTTATTATGAATAGAATAATTAATTGTTCATCTAAATGTATCAAGTCAGTGTTGTTGAACAAGTCAATTGATTGATATAATGAGACAGAGTGGAAGCATCAGTGCTCGTATTCTCAAGGCAAATTTCCCACGGGGAATAATAAAAGCTAGGCTGACTTATGAATTCAATTCAGATTTCCATTTGAAAGATCTGAACTAATAGTTCTACAATGCAGACGATCATTTCTTTGATATAAGTTATTTCCCATCAGGTTATTTAAACTAAATGCTTCATTACCTCTGCCATGTGTCACTTTTTTTTTCACTGGATGTCTGCTGTGGGTGAAACTCTCCAGAAAAAAGACAATTTTCTGCCTTAGTTACAGAAGAACTTCTTTTGGTTTTCATCAATTTTTTCTTTTACACATTTATGTAAAGAAGGGCTTCGCCATCTTGCAAAAAAGTTCAAAGTGTTTCTGAACTGCAACCTGATCTTCTGACCCCAGAATCGTTACAGATCCATTTTCACAAACTCTTTGTATGTTTTAAGGCAGATCTTTCTTTCTATAAATGTAAAATTGGTAAAGTTTGCTGAGCCCCATCTATCTTTAGCTGCCTGTGAAAAGAAGAACTTCTCCTTTCTACTCACTGCCTGTTAAATTTGCCATCTAAAACTGGCATGACTTATTTAATCAGCTCTTATTAGCCAGAAAACTGAGACAATGTTGACTTTTGCTTAATCTTTTATAAAACAAGTAACTTGTAAAGGGGATTTTTAACTGTTCACTTGATGGCTACATAATAAAAAGACTTGGGATAAAGCCAAAAGGTCCAAGTTCAAAACAGTCGACATGCTCAGCAGCTGAAGACAAAACTAAACAACATCCCTCTTAAATAGCAGCATAGATGCAGTTAAAGCACAACGTAACCCTGTTTGGCTGCTTAGCTCATGTACTCATGACTTCACTTTCAGCACCACAAGAGAAGAGGGGGAATGCTCTTTTCTCTGCAGTACTGCAAGTGGCCACTAGTACTTACTGGCAGCAGGGGTGAAAGCCCCTTAATGCATCCAAGCTTTCAGCGTGCAGAAACATCCCAGGCTTGACAAACCTGAAAAGCCTGGTAATGGTTGCTAAGCTGTGATTGAACAATCGGAGGGAAAGGTCTAACAAATGGCTGATTTTTTTAAGGTTTTGTTTAGTTTGTTTGCCTTTGCACCATTTTTCAGGCCTGCTGCGACTGTGTACACACGTTGTGAGGCTCACAGTTGATCGAAAGGGAAAATGTTCGAGTCTGGACCTTTGGGGTCCTCAGCAGTGTGAATAAAGAGTCTTTCTCTGGCTGTTGGTAAGCGTCGAATTTTTGACTGCTGCTCTCGTTTGCATCAAAGTCTGTCTGGCAGGTATCATGTTGCATCACGAAACGCAGCAAAGTTTGCGGCTGATGTCTTACAGTTCAGGTAACAACTATATAAGTTTCAGCCTCTGTTAGTTGTCTCCCAAGGCTTTAAAAACAGAGCAGTGAAGCAGCGATCGTATAATCTCAGCTGCATTTTAATTGCATTCAGTCTCTTGATGGTGGTGTTATTATTCATGTATGTATATTTTCAGCGCTGTATTTTAAATAGGATCTATGTACCATTTTCTCTTCTGCCTCTCACACACATTGTGGTATCATGTTGTCTATTACGTTATGAATGTGTAGTCACAAGTAAAAATGCTTTATCTGTTATGCTTTTTTTTTTTGCTTCTGAGCTGAATAATACTTTAAAGAATAACACTTTTCCCAGATGTCTTTTAAATCTTTATCTAACCGAGGCAATCTGTTCTTATTTAAAAGGATGCGGCTGGCATTTCTGATACTGTCAACAAATCCCATGAAAAGACCAAAATTCAAAATGTGTTCCTGTTTTCTACACATGTTCTCATTCTCCCTGCCTGTCTGTGGCACTCAGTCTTAAACTTATTTATTACTGATATAAAAAACAGAACAATTACCTTCTTCAAACTCACTAAATCAGGAGTAAACAGAGCTTCTGTTAGGGGACTATTTTCAGTCGTGGAATAATCCACATTTGGTTGTCTTATGAGTATTTATGTCTGCAGGATGACGTATGGTATGTGGCCTCTGAAATAAACTACAGCACTCATGTTTATGGTAATAAAAGAAAATGTCAGCCAGTGCAATGCCGTGGCTCAGTGGTTTTTAATAGTTTTTAGGCAACAACAGCGATATATGAGACTTTAGAATAAACTATACCAGGCTTTGGTGATTTGAAACAGCCACACAAAGTTATTAACCCAAACGTGAACCATCAGTCTAACCTGAAAGACACACCTGGTCTTCACTTTTTCCTATGGATGGAAAGTGTTTCTGTGGGCAACAGAGTAGAGAAATATCAGTGTAGAGTCTAAACAGGAACAAATGACAAAAGGATGGGTAATTGTTTTCCAGCACAAGACTCCTTTTGATGAATGTCTCATTATAATCCGGAGATGATGGATGTGGGTTGGATAAAGCCTGGTGTGTGCATATGTGACTGTTTAGGCGAAATGAGGGATATGAGGGCCCTCTCAATCCTATTCTTTGCACAGTGAGGTGTAACGCTTCAGAGTGAAAGGTTTTAATGGCTTTCAGTTGTTATTATTCTGTGTGTTATGACAGCTTGATTGGGCCTGCGGTCTTCTTTCATTGCCGTTCCATTTGCATGCACCTCTCTTTGCCTCCTTCCACAGCTTTCTGTTGTTATGGTAATTTTCACGAAGTAGATTGCATCTAGCCGGCTGCTCCACTTGGGTCCTGTCTGTGAGGAGAAGCCCGGAGCAACGGCAGAATAATCATAATGAACACATCTCCGCGGCTGTGCCAGGTTACAGTTGGGATTTCATTTAGGGTTAAAGTTCATTTCAGAGCGGCACTCCAGCTAACAATCGGGACGTTTCAGCCGATCAGGTGGCAGATGAAGTGTCTCCCTGCTGTGACATTAAGGCACGAATGAAGAGCCTAATTTTAGACTATAGTGTAACTTTAATGTCCATAATAAGTTCATGATTATTACATCTGTCTAATTTGCACCCACAGTATCTATTGCTGTCTGTCCTAGAAGAAAGAGCATTTTTCCTCATCAGAAATGAGGGTCCAAGAACAGAGACTGACAAATGTAACTCAGAGTCTAAAGCTCTTTGAGCCAAGGTGCTTTGTCTCAAGTTAAATTCACTTTTTTAAAGAGTGGAAGTTTCCCATTATGATGTGTCCTGGCAAATCAAAGGTTTCAGAATAAAAGGCACTTAAGCATCGAGATAAAATCACAGTGCAACACACTCATTTTGCTGAATCTACTTTTGTACTTTCTATACACATTGTTAAAGAACACGACTGAAACAAGGGTATGCTGCATCTTTCGCTGTGCATCACTGAGCTGGATTTTGTGGAAATCTGCTGGGTTTTTTAAATTGTGCTACAAGACAAAACAGAAAGCAACTGACTTCTCTTACAAATTTCAAGGTGATGTTTTATTGTTGAAATTTAAACTCCCAGTATGCAAGAAATCATCATGATCTTTTCCCAAACCCTTTATTAAATTTAAGTGGCCACTCACAGATATTTTGTCAAAAAACATAATTAAATCATTAAACTAGTTAATTAACATTAATCTAGGATTTTGCAGAATCATCTAATATTGACATTCTTGTCTGGTGATAGAGTTGATCAGCCATTTTATCAATCAAGCTCTAAAACCAATCTTTTAATAAGTGCTCATGCTTTAAACATCAACATAAATATTACAAAATAAGAAAAGTTCATCTTACTTTTCTGTCAACCGCAAACTTGCAAGCTTATCTCGCTACATTTTCCATTATCATCTTTCAGGGAGCAGACAAAAGTGGCAACATCTTCTTCGCTATCTTACGAAACATTCAGACTCAAACAGCACTTTTTAATTATAATAATATAATGAGGGATTTCACACAGAGTTCTGTTTTGAGCATCTGCAGCTGTCTCGTTCCAGAGTGCTATCTCTGAGCAGCTAACCTGTGGCTTTTTTTCTCCTCTCTCTCTGGGTTTTTCTCCAGAGACTAGAACACGTTAGTGCTGCTGTGGAAGAAATGATAGTTTTCAAGTTCACTCACAACTGAATTTGCCCTTGAATTAGACAGCGGTGCGTAATTCAACCTGTGGAGTGAACATGACGGCGTGAGGACAGGAGCGTATTGGTCGTGCTCGGTGATCTCAACACCGAAACAGAGAACATTCACAGAGATGAATTATCCTGCTTGACAGTTACTGTAAATCCTATATAATGCACTTTTACTCCTTTAAATTAATAATAATTAGAAGAGGTACGGAGGTGTTTCAGCAATTCTAAATGAATTGTTACTAGCAAAAAATCACATCATCACACGTCTCTGAAAGCATGTTCGACACATATGCCTGAAAAAGCTGCCTCTACGCTGACACTTTTCTATTTTTCACCCCTCCCCTCACGAGAAGCTGCAGGTTCCCTCCAGCCCTGTGTGCCTCTGCATAACTGTTTCCAGCGACGCACGTGTCTGCAGGCTTGTGTGTTTTTGCGATACAGTATGTGTTTGTGTGTGCAGTAAGGCCTCGTGAACCCCAGCACCTGACGCGGGGCCAGCGTGGAGTAGCTTGCCATCTGGTCGGCCCTGAGGGAGTCCTGCAGCCACCCAGAGCTGCCCGACCCAAACAGGTAGCACGTCTGACATCTCCAACTCATCTCCAACCCGCCAAATAGCGGATAATGAGGGGCAGACAGCTGGCCGTTGGACCCTCTGCGCTCCGCCCATCGGCACCAGGAAAACTGACAGGAGTGCCTACTGGGCTTTTCAGCGGTGTAAGCACTTCTGTGGCAGTGGCGAGTTTCATCTGCACACACTGCTGACTGGCCGTGCGTGTGTGTGCATAGTGGTCCTTCAAATGCAAGGACATCCATGCATCATACAATACTTATTTAACAGCCACATGTGAACCTTTACCTGAAGCAGGGAGCAAACAAGTCTCAATGAGGAGGCTCCCTCTGCAAAACAAAGGCTCCTCTTTGCAGCTTTGTGTCAGGGAGCCCTGCGGTTGCGCCGCTCGGCCTACAGATGGCAGTGTTTCAAAGCAAACTCGGGAGTGCATGCATGCAAGCTGCTGCTGTGTGCATTTAATCACTGTACAATGTGTGAATTGTTATATTGCTTCTTTTATAAAGTCTCATCCTGAAAGTCTCATCAGGGCACTGTAACATCATTTCCTCTCACACTCTTTCCATTGTTACACTGACTGAAAAAAAAACCCCATTTGTACACATGGAAGGTCATTTTTACACACGAGGATAGCAATCATTTGACAAATAAGCCTATTTTAAACACTGACATTATCTCCACCCTGCGCGCCGCTGATAACGCCGGCGGTCTGTGTCCAATTTTATATTTGAAATATATTTCTATACATCTCTATTACACGTTTTACATTTATTGATCATTTCTGCATACTGAAAAAAAAGATGATTTTTTTTTCTTTCCCTTCCTCGGTCGCCTTGATGCATAAATCTGAAGAGAGACATGAAATATATTGCAATGTGCTCAAGTTGTGCCAAAAAAAAAAAAAAAAAAAAGGATGACGCGACGGAGGATGGGTCTAAAAGCGCACACTGTACGTGAGGTGCAAGTGAACTGATGGGTGACTTCATGTAACACCGGCATCCACACAGGAAGAGAGACAGAGAGAGAGAGAGAGAGAGAGAGAGAGAGAGAGAGAGAGAGAGGGAGGTGGTGTGGCAGCCTGTTACAGAAGATGATCCATCTCTGAACGCGCTGGGAGGGTCACTGCGCGCCGGCTCCCTCTCAGGATGACTTTACAGGCTGCGCGTACAATAAATTAAGAGGCAGTTTTTCTCTCCGTGGCTGTTTTTGGAGACGCACACACAGGAAAAAAATTCATTCATCGACTGACTGACTGAGAGAGAGAGAGAGAGAGAGAGAGAGAG
>JBAJHX010000096.1:6102627-6113582 GCA_037176925.1 Amniataba percoides
GACCAATACGCTCCTGTCCTCACTCCTTTCTCCCCTTCATCCCCCTTTCAATCTTCACGCTTCCCTCTTGTTTCAGTGTGTGATCCCAGCCTGGAGGGAGACGAATGTACAGGTTGATAAAGGAAGAGAACAGGAATGATACAGGGGGTGAGAGGGAGAGCAAGAGGTGGAAATAGACAGGTAGCGGGAGTGAGAAAGACTAATAAAGAGAGAGAGAGAGACAGTGAGGTGATGACAAACAGTGCAGGAGAGAAGTGACAGGCAGGAGAGGTACAAGTGGAAAGCGTGCAGCTCACCTGCCAGATGGCAGCTTTGGCAGCACTCAGCATGCAGCGATGGCGGTCTTGCAATATGGCGCATTGCCTCCAGATTGTCACACCGTTGTTGATACAAACAGTGCGATAACTTTGCTGATGTGTGTGTTTTGCATGATTTTCTTTGCCGCTGGTGTAAGCAGACAGCATATGGTCATGATAAGGAAGCCAGACAAAGTTGAGGGAAGTCGTGTGTTTTATCTTGGGTTAGTACTGACACTTGACTTGTAAGTTTGAAGAGTTTATCTTTTTTTTTTCTTGAAGGGAGTCTCCAGTGATTTTACTCATTATGGGAGGTATGACTCACGATAAGAAAACAGTTGGATAATGTTTTCTGTGGCCCCGGAGGAGCTTTTGAAAGAATGAAAAAATAGCTCCGGTGATATCATCAGGGTTATCTCTGGTTGGGCTTGGGGCAGATTTTTAACAGAAAGACTGTGTTATGTACTGAGGGCAGAAAGTTTAGAGGACTGGCATTATATTAAATGAGACATCCAGTGTTCACTCACAATAGGGACCAAAAGTCAGGATGCCTCTTTTCTGCACCAAATGTGCACTTTCTTTCCAAAAATCGGTCTCTTGTAAAACCCCCTACTTTAAGGAAGCACTTTATCTTGTGCTTCATGTTAGGTTTGGATTGTACCAACAATTAAAAAACATCATTTCTGACGTGTCAAATGTCATGATGAGGAAAGGAAAAATCAGTCTTGGAACATTCAATTTAACTATTAATTAAAAAAATGACAATTTAATACAGAATTAAGAAAATTGGTCATGGAAAATGCTTTATATGACACAGAAAATGTATGAAAAATTGGTCTTAATTAGGTAGTCATGGCAAATTCTCTCCATTTTAGCAAACGCCTTCAACCCAAATAACTTTCCATTTCTACAAAAATGAAATCTTTGTAGTACTCTCTCAATCACATGTCGGGAAAGGTCACTGACATTCCCAATAAACAAGAACATCTGTGACTTGTGAACAATCCCCATATTCTTCAGCCAAGCTTCAAAAAACATGATGAGCAGTTTGAGGTATTCACCCATGAAAATGGTTTTCCAAAAACAGTATATCTGTATGTGCAGTTCCTGGAGTTGAACTGTTTTAAAGAACGCAGAATTCATCAAACGTCAAGGTTATTGATTAAAAAAAAAAACTGAATTGAGTCACAGAAAGAGGACATCACTGAATAGCTTCTCCCTTGTGACTTCTTCTGAGCCGTTGGGGGATTTTAAAGCCACTGGCATGCACACACTCGCTGAATGAATTGGTTAGGTTGGTTTTTTGAGCTAAAGTAAGTCATCAGTTACCCACAACATGTCCCAGAAGCCCAGAGCACCTGGACTACATCCAAAACTTCTGCAGTGTTCAGCCTTTGGCAGCCACAAACCAGGTGGGACTGCACTTACTTAATAGACTTGGAGAATTCAATAATAATTTGAGGATCAAGTCCCATCAAGAAGGACATGTTACAGCGATGGGAAATGTTCTCCGCTGCGTATTCGCTGTAAATCTTTACAGTTTTCAGTATGTGTTATCCCTTAAGGAGCTTTTGGGAAAAAAAAAATCAAAAATCTGCGTCCTATTTGCCTTCCAGCGACTTTCTATTTGAGTGAAATTCACCTGTGTTTGCAGTCCTCGTAGACCTCTGGCCCACCAGGGTACCGTACTTTTAACCAGGCTATATCTATTTCTGAACATTCAGGAAATTTCTATGTATTTGCCCAAAATCCTGTTCAGGGAGTGAGGAGACGGGATAGAGTTTCAGGGTAGGTTAGCATTAGGGACAAGCCGGGCTGGGCCGACCATGGAGACAGACTGAGATAATCTGGGCAGATGCTTGTATTTGTACAGCTTTTGGGTGAATGGCCACCAAAGGCCTTATTTGCACTGCGGATTAAATGTTAAATGGGTTTTGGAGCAGCAGATACTTAGAGGGAAAGTTGTCGAATAGTGGAACATGCTCCATCTCTCCTCCTCTTTCCTGTTTCCCTCTCTCTCGCTCGCTGTCTATCGCTGTCTCCTCTTGCTCACAGTGATTTGTCAGCAGTGGAGGTAGCAGCTGTTCCTTTTGCATTGTAATTTCTTTGATCGTAATTATTCGTGCCAGCTACCTCCAACCTTGGCATCCTCCACCCCACGAAGCCATATGGGCAGAGAGGGAGGAAGCCGAGGAAACATACAGGCTTCTTTGGAATAACTTCTTTGATTTCTGTGTGCAGTGGTGTGGGAATTATGGACATATGTGCTTCACAGCTTCACATGGATGCTCTGCATCACTGTGTTTGATTATTTTTCTCATTTATACACTCGCCGGCGTCCAGTCCCTGCCAAATGTAATGCATTTTCTCTGTCAGGTCTCCATGATTTATGCATGCAAAAAGTAATACAGCCGTGCACATCTGTAACTGAATCAGTCTGAGCAGGAATATAGAGAGAGAAATGTCAACTGAGAGAAAAAAAAACACAGACAATAAACCTAGTAGATGAGAGCAGACGATAAAATAACAGCTATACAAGAGGGTGAAGATCAGGCTGGTAGCTTCTGAGCCAAATCAAAACGGCTAAGAGTGTGCATTTATAACACACATACAGTGTGAGAGCTGTTCAGTATTTGTCTCTAGGCTGGGGGGTAGAGCTCACATTTCACCGCCCTCATTCTCTATTCCCCTCAGCTGCACTGTCCACAGATCACTCTGAGCCCCGGTCGGACTCCTCTGTTTACCCCTTGTTCTTCTTCTTGCACTTAAGCTATGCTGAGGACGAGGGGGTGGCGGGCAGCGGCTGCAGCGCGGCTCACGCGCACACGCTGTGTGGCTCCAAAGAAAACGCTCTGTCTTCTTCTGCGGTCGCTGAATTATAGAAGACCCTCTATTGCACTCGAGCTGCATGGGTTTTCATCACAGCGCTGGAGGTCACTTTGACTTTCCCCTCCATGCTCATCATATATGCAACGCAGGGGCTTCGGCAGTCGAGAGGAGCCCGCTTGAGGTCACCATTAACCAGGGAAGACCTACAATGGGATTTATGGAAAAGGAGACAGTGCAGAGAAGACGGAAGGGAGGAGAAAGGCATGCATGGCTAAATCTGACTGTGGCAGCCGTGCCCTTCATCTGGTCCCTGCTCTTAACAGCAATTTCAGATATAGTACTGTATCTGCATGTATAATGCATACGCCCAAGATAATGGCATGCATTGCAGAGGAGGCTGCTGACTGTTGTGGCGATGTTTCAGAATTGCTCCCCTATGTCACATTTGCCTCTGCCAGGGTCCCTCACAGGATCCTGCAGTTATTAAGAGCAAAGCGTGTTGCGATGACATAGTGCTGCTTTACCGTTCCCCGCAGACGTCTTCCGCTACTCTACCATCAAAATTAGTGGCCGGCTGGAGAGCACTAAAGCGTGCAATATCTGGGCTGACCAATAAACTAAACAACAAGTATGAAAAAAAAAAGCCATTACGGTTTGTTTTTTGTTAATATGAAATCATGCCGGGACACCCAGACAAGCCGGAAGAGCTGCCAACAAAACTAAATGAATTTACAGCAATTGACACTTGTTTCCAGAGAATACTAGCACGGCAAAGCGTTGGTATCATTAATCTAAATATTCGTAAGATCTTTTTCCCGCCCGACTGAGAGAAATATCTAGGGGGAAGCACTGCTGTTTGAATTTACATTGTACAACATAATGATGAAAATGAACCACGGGCCAACTGTCACAAAATTTCACGGCGCGGCATCAAAGTGAAGATATCCTGTGGGTATCTGCAGTGAGAGCATCCACGCTACACATCACGCCCTCCGAGGCTGTGTTTCCGTGAAGGGGCCCTACGACGTGGAGCCAATCGCCCTGGGCTGCCCCTGCACAGCGCGGCCACAGATAAAACACGGTGGACTGATCACAAAACATTGCTTTTCCTAATAAACCCCACCGGTCCCTTGTGATTCAGTATGACATTCATTTATAAGTCATCTTTAATAAAGACGGCATTTTCATGTCCTAATTCCCCGACTCATCACTGTAGGTACCAGCGACAGCCCCTGGCTCTGGCTTGCTGGCTCCCTCCTCCCTCCTGTTTCTGCCACGTTTGACCTACTTCTGTCTCCACAACATTGTAAACAGATCTACTAATTGCCTTCATTTATTCATTTGGAAGTCAAGTTCTGTTGCGGCTGGCGTCCTCCGAGCTCATTCATGTGTAATGTGTACAACGCTGGCCCTCCCCCAATGACTCGTCCATGTGTCTTTGCTGAAAACGCCAGACAAAGGTAGTATCCCATCAGGCAGTGCGAGTTTGTATACTGTAAGTGCAAACACTGTAAAGAATGCTACCAAGAAGTGCTGCAGCCAAAACTTTTCCCCCAAAATCTAAAATAATCTCTGAGAAAGAACTTCATATACTGACTTTCAGCTTCTATCAGCAGCCCCGTCTCGGAAACCTACTGACACAAAAAACCCAGCGCGTTTCTGCCCGGTCGGCTTATAATCATGAGGACAGAAGCTGTTATGACTGTCGTAGTTCAGACACTTTTCCGCCCCCGTGGCCTTACACTGTTATTGCTTTTGTGCAGCCTTGTAAATCTAAGCCACAAAGAAACAACAGCAAACAACAAAAAAAAGATTTTCATCACCTCTGATGTGAGTGACTATGACTGCAATTGTTGACTAAGTGTGAGAACAGAGATGTTTCTTCTGACCTTTAGAAAGATCATGGCATAGTCTGCAGACAGTGCTCCCGATCTCGCACACATCTATAATCCAAAATGTAAACAAGATCAATTTATAGCATGACGTCTGTGCTACATCAGACTTTATTTCAAGGTTTCAAAGTTGGGTAATCTTATTGCAATAATACAGATAGTTGTGCTCATGAGGTGCCCGTAAAGATGCAATCTTTACTATGCAAGAAAAAACACCAAATCACATAAGAATAAAAAAAAGTTATAAGGGTTTTTTTTTACATGCCATAAGCGATATTATTTACAACAACTTACTTAAATTTTCACTGAAATTACTACAATTTGTGAATTTAGCTAAGGAAAAACATTGCACATGGAGAAGCTAAGAGAGAAATATCCCCTATGCACATTTCAGTTCATCTCTGGTGGCAGATGGGTCAAACAAACAAGAGATAGAAAAAAGCTAAACCATCCCTTCTGTCCCATGAATCATGCCTAACAGAGAGCTACAGAAGCTATGACAGCATTTCACCCCAATAAAAGCTGAACCCACAGGATGAGTCTGGTTCCACTGATCTTGATCCAGGTCAAAGGGTCGTGTTTGTGGAGCACAAGAGGCCGGCCTCTCCCTTCTCCGCGCTGTGATTGGTGCCCGCTGAGAGCTCGTGTCCCCAGAGGCCTCTGCGAACCATGTTCCTGTGTGTGAGTGTGAATGAGTCACGTCTGGGCTGGAGCGTGTCTGAGTGGCGAGGCGGAGAATTCAGCGGGGAGGACTGCGCAGGGCAAAGAGTTGTCTCTATAATCCAGGGTAAACACTGAGCAGCATGACTGCACGCCTTAGACGTGACTAAAGCCGGGAGAACAGAAATGGATGAAACGACGAGGCTGCTGCTTGCCCGCATGCCTGCCTGGCTTCGTTTGCCACCAGCGTTTCCTATTTTCTCATCTTGTTTTTCGCCTCTGCTTCGTAATTCCTGGGGGGGTTTGACTGGAGACTCTCAACACTGAATTAACCTCTGGGTGGCACTGCTGGTGTCTGCTGTTTAAGGTCATCCTCAGACCCAAACCTGGCTTCGCAAATATCATTTGGCCTGCTATTTGCAGTCGGACCTCGAGAGTGCTGTCTTTTTAATTATATCTCGTTGAGGAAAGGACAGCGCTGATTCTGATAAGATTACAATGCAAATTACATCAAAGGTCCTCACCCGGAAGTCTGCGGTGTGATTAAAAGAAGAGAAATTCAAAGTGATGGGATTCTGTCAGATGCCACAAAGTAGAAACAGCCCCAGCTGAACTGGTAAACACAAAATCACTTTTCTGCTCCTTTTTTTTGTGTCAGCTGAAGAAGACACACAAAGGACTGAGTCAGATTTTTGTGATTTAACCCGCCCACTTTCAAACAGCTCTTTAATGCATTACATCCCATTTGAGCATCCCCTTTCACACTAAAAAGCCTACATCAAAGACGAGGAAGGAGAAAGATTTAGGAAAAAGGTTTGCACTCCAGGGAGTAAAGGTTTCTGCCGACCACTGGTCTCGGGTGTTTGGTTTCTGGAAAACAAACACACAAATGCCGCAAAGATTTTATATTTTAGTTCACTCAAAGGCCGCCAAAATAAAAGACTGTCACTGATTTCACCGATTCCCCTGAAACATCTCGAAAATGCCTCGATACTCTTTTCATCGCGTTTTCACATAAAAATGACAAATGGCAGAAAATTGTGGTTACTGCAACACAGAAACTGGTCGGGGACTCATCCCTTTGCAAAGCAGATGAGTTGAGGGATTTTCAGAAGGAATTTGCGGGACACCATTTTGCCCAAAATAAAGAAGCTGTAAAATATTAGAGCCAAGACATCCTGCCAAATCTCAGCTTTCTGAGAACTAATAAAAGCAAACACAGTTTTCGTTTCCAGTTGGGAAGAATGGTCAAGAAAAGAAAAGACGCAGGGAGGATTATATAAAGACGGGGATAAAGACAGTGTGACTAAGGTTGATTCACACAGGTCTGAGTAAATGTCATGCATTATGAAACGAAGAAAGGCAAACACTGAAGTCCAGATTTAAGTTCAGCTTTATGGTGTGTGACAGATGTTACTCTTTGGTGGCCAATTACTGTTAGAGTAGCTCACACGGAGCCTGCCAAATTGAGCAGAGTAGGTCGAGACACTTGAGTGACTTCTCCCCCGGTGTGAGCGTGGCGGGGACAGATGGACAGGAGATGCTGGAGAGGAGCTGGAGCCGGACCAGCCAGCTCAGTGTCAGTCCATCCGCTCCATCCCTGGCTCCCGCTCAACTCAGTCGGACGTCCTGTTAGCCAGCCAATGGAGAGCACCCACCGCATCATGACCCCCGCATTAGGATCTGACATGGCTGTCTTCATTTAACCTTTACTCATACCAGGAAGTCTCACTGAGAAAACACCCTGTTTACGTTAGCTCCAGCCAAAAGAGACAGTTGCCTTTGAGCTAAAGCCCTCTAGCATTTGGCAGGATATCTTTGGAGGATATTTAGAGGCATTTCACTGAAGGGGGTTGAATGGTTTTTAAAAATATATATATTAGAAATGTTACATTGGAGGAGTGTGAGGGGGTTGTTGATGTGGTAACGGGGAGGACAAAGGGGGAGAAAGTAACAGTCTTTGAGAGCCAGATTGGAGAGGCTGCCGGTGACACACAGGCAGGATTTAGGGTGATGTAGGTGTCTTAATTTATGGCCCGTCCGCCTATGCAGGCAGTTTTATTACTCCATTAATGGACTTCGATGAAGCAACGGCGTACGTGAAGCCACTTTATCTACGATCCCTGTGTTGCCTTCACCAAACATCTGTCTTTATTTTGAGATAAAAACCTCTTTTTTTGTTCCGAATTAGCTTATTTTGTTTCATCTGTATGAGAAATACCTGGCGGCAAACTAAAACATACATTATGACAAGTAGAGGGAACAGTAAGCACATAAAACATCCTTTGTCATCTGTCTAACTGATTCATCCTCCGGTCCATCGTGTGTTTGAGGGACATTGTTTGTCCCCTGAAAATATCTACATAAAATATGCTAATGAAATTAAACAGGGAAGTGTGAGAGTTGATGCCGCCTGGCTCTGAATCACTAATGACTCCCTGCCATCCCTGGAAAAAGCCTGATTAATTTAGGAATGTCGGCCGCAGTGGAGAGTGATTAATTCCTCCTGGATTCAACCATTTAAACGAACAAGGCGGAGGGGAGAAAGGAAAACAGGGAGCCCAAAATATGGACGCATAATTAATACATTTGGATCATTTAATTAGCCACCCTAACAGAGGGAAGGCACAGCTACAGTGTGTCACTGCTTTGTTCAAGTAATAGGCCACAGTTAGTTCTTTCTTGCAGAGCGGCGAATATAATGAGCCCCCCTGTTGATAGGGGGAATATTGGACCATCTCACAGGCTAGTAAATATGGGGAAACAGTTTGAACAAATGATTACTTGTTTCTTTGATGTCTCATGTGTCTGACTAAGCATAGATGGAGGGGAAAACAAGCACATATATTTCTGGGTTTTTAGATGAAGTGTCTAATGATACACTGGAAGTGTTTTTTCACTCTTGAAAGCATCAAAGTTTGTAACAGATATGTCTCTTTTCTCTTTCAGAAATATGTGAAGTTCACAAGACGGCACTTCAGCTCATCATTTTCAGCTCAATCCTGCTCCTTGCTGACACGCAATCCCAGGTGATTTGTCTGAGCTTGGTATTTTTGGGAGCCCTGTGGGGATGGGAACGTGCTCGGACAAAGGATGGACTTACTGCGGCCTCACTAAAGGTCACGGTCCTCTTAAGGTCATGTCATGGCCCCTGGCACTGTGGCTATTGACTCTAATCTCTGTGAATCAAAAGACGACTGTTGGACAGACTCTGAACATCTTCCAATCAGAGAGGAGGGAGTGGCCGCTCAACCACCTGACTGTGCATCAGTCTACCGGGGCTTTGTACATCGGAGCTGTCAACCGGATCTACAAGTTGTCAGCTAACCTCACCCTCCTGGTGTCCCATGATACGGGGCCAGAGTATGACAACAAAGCCTGTTATCCTCCACTGATTGTGCAGCCCTGTTCCGAGCCTCTTGCCTCTACTGACAATGTTAACAAACTGTTACTCATCGACTACTCTCACAACCGGCTGCTGGCCTGCGGCAGTCTCTACCAGGGAGTCTGCAAGCTGATGAGGCTGGATGACTTGTTCATCCTCGTGGAGCCCACGCACAAGAAAGAACACTACCTGTCCAGCGACAACCGGACAGGGACCATGTACGGGGTCGTTGTGCCTTCGCAGGGTCAGGATGCCACTCTGTACATCGGCACGGCCGTCGGTGGCAAACAGGACTACTTCCCAACTATCTCCAGCCGCAAACTGCCTCGTGACCCAGAATCCTCCGCCATGCTGGACTATGAGCTCCACACCGATTTTGTTTCCTCCCTCATTAAAATCCCCTCAGACACACTGGCACTCGTCCCACACTTTGACATCTACTATATCTACGGCTTCGCCAGCGGCAACTTCGTCTACTTCATGACCGTCCAGCCGGAGACGCCGGAGAACGGGATGCCCGCCGGCAGCTCCCCCGGCGACTTATTTTACACCTCTCGCATCATCCGCCTCTGCAAAGGTGACAAGAAGTTCCACTCGTATGTGTCGCTTCCTGTGGGGTGCGTGCACAGAGGCGAGGAGTACCGGCTGCTGCAGGCGGCTTACCTGTCCAAAGCCGGCAGGGTTCTGGCAGCGTCGCTGAACATCAGCGCCCAGGAGGACGTACTCTTTGCTGTGTTCTCCAAGGGACAGAAGCAGTGCCACGACCCTCCTGATCACTCCGCCCTCTGCGTCTTCACCATCCAAGACATCAACACGCGCATCAAGGAGCGGCTGCAGTCCTGCTACCAGGGAGAGGGAAACCTGGAGCTGCACTGGCTGCTGGGAAAGGACGTGCAGTGCACCAAGGCGGTAGGTGGACTGCCTCCTACAGCACATTTAGACCACGTATGAAACCCCTTTGATGGTCAGCAGCTCTGATATAGATTTATTAAAAGATGGTTCTTTTTGATGGTCCACAACCACGATTCCAGCCTAAAGAGCTGATAGGCAGGCAGCCAGGGCCCTTCTGAAAACACCATTCAGGTTTTCAGGATCCCACGAGAGCAGAAGAGCTGGAGGAGATTAATTCCACAATGCTAATCAGAGGAGTTTTGTATGGAGCTTTGATTTCATTCAGGGGTTCAGGCACTGACTCCCGCCTTCTTCTCCTCCCCTTTCTCCCCCCCCCTCTCCACATCTCCTTCCCTCTACTCTTGTCGCTGTCAGCAGTATTTGAACCCTCCGAGACCTGTTCTTGATCTTGAGAAAAGGGCTTTCTTGTAAATGTCCAAGTCTGCGCCTTTGTGAAAGCTATAAT
Source organism: Amniataba percoides (assembly GCA_037176925.1). Lineage (NCBI taxonomy): Eukaryota > Metazoa > Chordata > Actinopteri > Centrarchiformes > Terapontidae > Amniataba > Amniataba percoides. Next base: position 6,113,047 of record JBAJHX010000096.1, read on the forward strand.
TCTGCATAATGAGCAGCTTTCATGGAAACAAGTTGAAAGCGAACCATGAAAACAATGATATTCATCACATCCTTCGCTCTGGTGGTTCCCAACATGTACTTTGATTCCACCGCACCATCAAATAAACAAGATGTAATGTTATTCATAAAAGCAAGTGAGGGAAGACAGAGACACGTAATAATACAATAATTGACTCTCGCTGGGCAGTTAACCAAAGGGCTTCATATCTTAAATGAGTAAATGAAACAAAGTGGTTCTGATTTGTTAAGATGTCAATAGATACTGTGTTTCTTTGGCTGCATGATTAATTACTCAGGGAAAGATCAACAACCAAGTGTGTCTAAAGTTATAGCTTACTCATATATTTCCCTCCTTATGTTAAGATATTTCTACCTACCATTCTTAAGAAAATTATCAAGAAAAAACAATTTTTTATTCTGCCTCTTTAGTGACACTTGTTACATGTCAGTGTAAATGTAGGACATCTAGGTTGCAAAATTACAATTTTAACAATCTGCAATAAAGACAAAACAGTC
>JBAJHX010000096.1:6113682-6129716 GCA_037176925.1 Amniataba percoides
ATGGGAATGTAATTAGTTCTACGTTTTGTTATCACAATTTAACCCACGTGGATGTGAATGTCTGTATAAAATTTTCTGGAAATCCATCCAGTAGTTAGTTGAGACATTTCAATGAAAAAAAACCCTTTCAACCTCAAGGTGATGCCAGAGCAAACACAAAGGCATCACCAGTTAGTAGGATTCATCCTCAAAGGACCCGTCTCCTTCCCTTTACTTTCCCAATGCCCCATTCAAAAAATACTATTAACAGGTGCAACGTAAAAAAAAAAAAAAAAACAGGAGCAGCAACTGTCACACACAGTTCTGCAAGCAGTCAAAAGTAAGGAATGCTCTTAAATATTGAAGTGACAATACTCATATATGCATACAAGGTTAAAAAGAGGAGTTAAGTGCCCTCATACTTGCTAGAAAGAAATTTTAGAGTAGGTTGGGGTGAGATATGATGTTCAGTTCGCTGATCTAATTCAATAAAGCTCAGACACATGGCTCGATGAAAGAAAAAGCACTTTAAGGAGTAATATGTGCATAAGAAGCAGGAGATGTGAAATAAGAAATTAGCTGCCCTAAAAAGGCAGATTCTTAAACTGGCAATGAGTGACAGGCAATTAGCAAAGGCTTGAGGTGCATGTTAGTAGATGTAACAGGAGTGCTTACCATGCTTCTCTCTTTGATGCTTAATCAAAACCTGACATCTCTTGTGCTGTGTGTTTGTGTGATGTCAGATCAAGCGGTCTAAAAATCACAGAAACGGGCACAAAATACACAGTGTTTCTCGTGTTTGCCATCAGCAATTAGTCTGCTCCGCAAATTTGCCCGCTCCCAGGCTTGCTGGTAAACGCGGCAGCCCAAACCCTTTTGAAGCAACCATTTTTAACCCTGGAAATTGTGCGCTTAATGCATGTTACGCTTACCAGAAGTCAGTTTGAGTTCTCCTCTTACACTCGCATGTGTCTACAGTGATCTCAGTCATTTTTCTGGCTCCCACTTACGCTCTTCCCTCTCTCTCGTTACCTCCACCTCCTCCCTCATATCTGTCATCCTCGCTCCTTCTTTCTCTCACTCTTTCCCATTTTCCATCCCTCCCTTCTTTAACCTCCTCTCCTCTTTTCTTCCCCACATCTTCCAAATAATGATAATACAAAAAAAAACCCTCTCTGCCTTCACACTCTCACATTTATCTCTCCATCCTTCCCTCTCCCCATGCAGCCTGTTCCCATCGATGATCACTTCTGCGGCCTGGATATAAATCAGCCTCTCGGGGGTTCCCAGCTGGTGTCGGGTCAGACGGTGTACACCGAGAGCAGGGACAGGCTGACCTCTGTCACATCCTACGTCTACAATGGACACAGCGTGGTCTTCTTGGGGACCAGGAGCGGACGGCTGAAGAAGGTGAGGGCGGTTGTACACTAACAGACGCTGCCGAGCAAGAAGGCGACGCTCAGGGACTGTCTGGTTGTTTACAGTGCACTGATCACTCTCAGGGGAGGCAAACGAAGCTGCTTGATGACACATGAGATCTACTCCAAACACAACAGTGACTTCTTGAGGCGGCTACTGCTGATCCCAGACCTCACAATCACTGCCTACACAACCTCAATATATATACATATAGTATATATAGGTCTGATGTCTTGCCCATTGACAACTACTGCTGAAAGCCATCAAAGCTATCAAAACTTAGAAGGTGGGATCAAGAATGGGAAAGTCATCTTCTTAAAAAGTTAGTTAACTACCTCCAGTAATGTCTTTTGTGAAAATGTATCTTCAGATGGTTAAAATGTGTGGATGAGATTAAGCAGATGTTTGAGTCATTAATTTCAAGCTTAAAGCCCAACTACAGAAAAAAAGGGACAAACTTCTATAGTAGATGTGAAAAATGTTTAGTCATTCACTACTGGCTGATTTTGGTAAAATCAAATAAAACAACCCTCCCAAAAACACAATGTCAGGCCGACTGAATGAAATTAAACAAAATGGCAATTCAGCCTGAAAAGTGATGAGAGGTGCTTCTAAACATGATTAGAAGTGTTTCTTGTATCATGTAAGAAGATTCAAGTCAGTTGTCTAAATTCTTGACCTGATGAAATACAAAATGCAAAATGATGATTCAGAGAGAGTAAAGTTGTACTGCAGTGATAAAGTACTGTATTTCCATAAAGTTTAGAGCTGTGTGAGAGTGATACTCCAAATTGGATACTCAGAATTGATGAGGCATATATATCCTGATTTCTAGTTGTTTTATGGGCAGGATGGTGATTTAAAGGGCTGATGACAACCCTGATGACATCACTGTGACTTCATCAGGGTAACCACAGATACTTCATCACTATTCAACTGATCTTTGTGTGTAAAATTGGTGGGATGTCCCTTTAACATACATCACCCAAAGCTGCTTTTGTGCCTCACTGCTGTGCCACATTTATGTAGTAATGATCTTAAATCCATTAACGCTAATTAATGCAATAATCTGCTCAATTAATGGCCCAATTAGCATAACTGGTTATGTTTGATATATCATGGTGATTATGGTGGGACATTATGCAGCAGAACAAAGGTGCGGTAATCATGCAGCACTACATCCTGTACTCCAGCCTTTGGACCAGACCTCTCAGACGAGGACAAATCGATGTAAATTTCCAGTCATGAACACTTGAGCCAAAACTGAAGCACATGTCTGTTCCTTCAGTCCCTTCGTACTAGTTGTATTGGTAACGGGACATTACGCATGTCTAGTGCCTCTTGTTCAACACTATCCTGATGGATTTTGGTTTGAATAGCTTTTAGCATTACAAAGTGCTCAAAGGACCACTTCACTGATTTTGGACATCATTTCTGCGTACTTGACATGAATTTTTACATGTTTATAAACACCATTAGACTTGTAAGTGTTGTCTGGATCTTGAAGGCAGGTGCAAATTACTCCCCTCAGCTCCTCCAGCTGATGAGGCAGGAGAAAATACAATCATTTTCAAGAAAAGGCTTTTGTGTTTTTTGTTCCAAAGCCTAACATTAGTTTTCCTATTCATTTAAGCTTGTTTAAAATCTAGTTATTTTCAAAATTCTAGCTTGCGTTTGCTCATTTGTGATAATCTTTTCTCTTCAAGGTTTCAAGTTTCTTTAGTTGTACTTTATTTGAAGGATAATTCTTAATTCTTTTTTACAGATGCAATTAAACAACAGTGAATTCGTGCTATTAATATCTCCTGTGTAGCCAAAGTCTGATCCAGCAGATTCCTCTGCCACAGACCTCCACTGTCTGAAAACTATCAAAACACTCACGCTCATTCACTGTGATGACCACAGGCACTCCGGTTTATTTTAAGTCATCCCACATACACGGTATATGCTCACGAACACACCAAATTTGCAAAATAATCTGCAACAAATGCACTCCTATAATGTTTTCTAAAAACTACAGTGCCCAGCTGTTTCAGGAAATGACTTAGCTTTAGCCTGTTTTGAAAATGAAAGTGTATAGTCATGACCTGCTTTTAAAGATTTAAGTCACCAGGAACAAAAGGCGCTGAGGGCCACAGATGGGTCGGGGAATTCCAGAAGCATTAAGAGATAGACTAAAGCATTGTTGTTTTTTTCTTTTCATTGGATTTGTTAACAATAAGAAAAATAGAGAATATCTCCAGCCTTATCCTTTGAAGTCGAAGTTTAGTGTTTAGTTCAAATGAAAATTTCGTTCCCTTTGCTTCCAAGTGTTTTAAAGCTGCCTTAATCATGGTTGGAATCTTTCTTCTTTTCTCTTTTCTGATACTCGGCTCTGCTTGCATCATCAAGTGTCTGGATCGAGGATGAACGTAGCGTACTGAACAGTACACAAGGCCAGGAAATGATTGAAAAGATGTGTCATCAGAGCACAAGGCAAAAGTGTTTATAGCTGTTCCCAACATGCACAGTTGAAGTCGGGGCTGTAAAAGCTTGATGACATAGAGAGGGGCGAAAAACGAAAAAACGGTCAAATGCAAAGGTGTTCTACAGTGTTTTACACTTAAGAACTAACACTAACTACATGAAGAATGAATAAAAAGAGCCTGAGAGGGACACACTGACTAATCCAGGACTGCAAGTAATGATTATACATCATTACTGATTAATCTGATGATTATTTTCTAAATGAATCATTTTGGCTATAAAATATAGCCCATAAAATGTTTTATATGATCAAAACCAAAAGATATTCAGTTTACCATCATAAACAACAAAGATTACAATCTGGGTATGTTTGGTATTTTGAATGAAATAATTAATTGATTATAAAAATAGCTGTATGTCTATTGATTAACTGACTAATTATTTATAGTTGTATACTACCATCCAAATGAGAGGTAAATTAAACTTACTGAACTTACTTACTGAATCTATTTAGCTCTTTCCTCGTGATTGTTGCCACTGTGGCGTCTTTTACACCAGGCCCACAGACATAACATGACCTCTTTCTGGGCAGTTCATGAAGTTAATTTAGCTCATTGTCCATCAAGTTACATTTCAAATGGGCACTGTAATGATGTATTATAATCAAGTTCCTATAAGGCTCGTCCTTTGATCTAACTGGATTGACTTGGTAGCACCGCAGGCTCTGTTTACTGCACAGTTGTACAGCATGCAACTGACTGAGGAAATGTGTGAGAGGACTGTTGTGACATTAGCCTGGGGGCCTCAGTCTTATGAGGAGCAGTCTGTCTGACACACACACACAAACACACACGGGTCCAGATTGGGAGCACAGATAGCATCACTGCAGCTCTTTCATTGGATGAGCCATTGGGGGAAAAGACAAGATAGCCTGACAGAAAAGGAGAGGGGAAGGAAAAAGAGAAATTGAGACAGGCAGTGTGAGACAAAGACAGAAGCACGGCAAAGGGAAGAAAGAGGGAATCAACAGAGACAGGCATGAAAAATCAGAGACACTAAGTGAGGAAAACAAAGATGGGCAAATTTAGGAAGAAAGAGAAGGTTGACGAACAAAAACACAGAGCAAAGTGTATGTTTTGCACTGGCTCGGGAAGTGAGTATCACGTTGGGCCGAAGAGCGTTAGAAATCCATCATTACTGCTTTAAGTGCCGAGTGTCTAAAGGCCAGAGTTTGTCATTACACTGACAGAGTGCGCAGCCATGATTCAGACTCCCAGGAGCCTCCAAGGAGCACGGGTCACCTCTCGAATCCTATTCCATCACCCCCAAACGGACTGCTGAGTGGAAATGGGGCATGACAATAAATGCCATCAGCGGATCACTTCGGCAGCGGGGCCATTGCAAAGGTCAAGTCTGCCAAAGGAAGGGTGTAACCGGGGTGAAAGGTCACGGGGATAACCAACAGTCTCCCTATCCAGGCTCCGAGCAGCATATGGATGCGTCCATCAACATCTCTCGATTAGGCTACTCCTATTCCAGATATAACAGGACATTTCTATCATCATCTGCCACGGTTTTGTTGCCATAGGTGGTTGATTTTAGCAGAGTAATGTGACCCTGCGGGTAACTCTGGGCTGAATACAAAAGGGGCTTTTTACACTTTGCACGACATATGGTAATGAGGCGAATCCAGGTAAAAGCCATTATCTCTTACTGATCCTTATTTAAATCTATTCCAGTCTCAAGGCAGGAGGTGTGGATGGTTGCAACTTCCAGCAGCACGGATGACACAGTTTCCACTTGTTAGCAAAATGCTAGTGGGACCCAGTGAGTGCAAGATTAGCATTTCAGTCAGTGCAGGGGCATCGAGCTTTCACCCATCTATTGCAAATAATAATGCGCATTCGTGTTTGGTGGTGTGGCTCTGCTTATGTAATGATCCAAAGGCAAATCTGAGTGGGTCTGAGCTCACAAACAAGCCAGCGTAGCCTGAGATACGCAGCATTTAAATCAACACGAATGCATGCTGAGAAGAACATTCAAAATTCTCATGCCTGTAAATGCTCATGCATGAGGCGGCTTGTTTAGGTTGTGGAAGGTGAATCTAGTGCACATACAAACAAATCTCAAACTCTAAATCCACACCACTGAGCTGAGTTTACTGAATCCTCACTGTCACTGACCATCGCCATCATATCATATAATCTCAAATAATAATTGTGTAGTAGATACGTGGTTGCTGAGCTAATAACTTAACAAATAGTACTTATGTAGGCCCAGATCTGTGCTGAACTGAAAAACACTTGCACCTGAGTCTCTCTCGCTTTTCTGGTCTGTACTGATGTGATTTGTACTCAGGCGCATTTGAATAATATAGTGATCCGACTGAACTAAACTGAACTGTACAAACGATTTCAGTCAGTAAAAATAGCAGAGCTATGCTTGATCCATACTTCACACAAGGGGCTACATGCCTGGTGTACATATATATGGCGTGGGTTTTGATTTTTAGTTCAATGCATCAGATTCCACCCGTCGATAGCACCGCTGCAACGTGGATGGCCATGATCAGGACGTATGGTGCTTTAATTATGCTCCCGACAGTAACTGTGTGCATTAGAGCGACCGTGAGAAGCTTTGCCTCTCTCCAATTACTGGAAAGGAGACTGCTGCCACGCAACCCTCATGTTTGAATTCTGTCATTCGCCGTGATGCAAGGCGACGATCGCAGCAAGCAGACGGCTTGCAGTGGAAGTGATTTTGCTAGATGTGGTTGACTCGAGAAGCATCAGAGTGTTTTGTTCAAGTTACCCACATCGGGTTCACTCTCGACAATCTACACCGGCATCGGAAACTTGTTGGTGAAAACACAAGCACCTCAAGTTGACCAATCACAGTTCACAGGAGCCAAGCAATTTAATTTCCTGCCTGAACTACTGTGAGCCTCTGTTAACATAATACCAGACAAAAGTGTACGTTTTATTTATGGCTTATATTTGTGGATCTTATAATAAATAATTCGTATTATTGAGTTTTAAAATCTAAGAGACCAGAAACACATTGATATTCCTGTTATGCTTTTTGCAGGAGAGACAGCAGGCATTTGTCTCTATTCTACTGTAGCCTAGCAAGCAAGTAAGTAAGCAGCAAACACTCTGTTGAATGACATTATACCTTTGCTTACCCTGTGGCAGCCTCAAACACATAACAGGTGCGGAGTGGAATTGATTTTCAGAGGAAATGCTTCTGCAGAGCGCGGCGTCGCTCAGACGGACTTTAGTGGCATACAGAGTGGAGCCGGATGCTTCCCTTTTGTAGCGAGCGTATTAAGATGTGGACTGTGTGACTCAATATCAAAATGTCTTTAGTAATATTTAGTGTGTGTTGCATTTCAGTGGGAAAATCAATGATGTCATATCTGCCACAGAGGAACTGCAGCATTTCTGTAATTTACTATGTAATGAATGCTAGAAGATTTCACCTTACTTAGACAGGCTGGGGAGGGAGATCTAATGGAGGACGTGTCCTGTACCTCAAGAATCACAAATTTGATGCTTCTCTCAATGAACAATAGTCTTGAGCAAGCCTCTGGTGCCCACTCACTGTAAGAGAATTAGCTCAGTCCTGGTAAATATAATTTGGAGACTGCACACACTGTAATATAAAGGGGATGCAGCGTCAAAAGGAGTGAAAACGGACCAGCACATTACCTCAGTGGCCAGAGCGACTCAGCTGCAGCATTTCCCCAGAAATGGCCGAAAATGTTAAACTCAGTGCAAATAAAGCCTTAGTCAAATACTCTCACGAGCAAATAGTGGATTCATTACGGCTTATTGAGAGTTGACCGGGTGGGGAAATTCTCCAGAGCACAGCTAAATTACTTGGACTTTTCAAAGTCACGGTTTCTAAGGGGAGCCAGGAAGGGGAGATTTGGTGATTGAAATCATTAGAATGGAGTTTCAGAGGAAGGGAGGGGCACGGGCAGAATAGGTGTGTGTGAGGCTAAATTGAGAGGATTTTCATAACTGTGAGACGTGAGCTGGACCTGAGGGTGAAAGTCTTCAGTGCGGATAACCATTAGATGTCTTAGTGCTGCAGCGGAAATAGTGAGGGGTATTAAGAGAGGTGCTTCTGTGATAAAACAGAAAGGTGTCCCTTGCTCTGTTTTCTCCCTGAACTCAGTTTTATTTAGCAGCTCCATCTCTCTCTATCCAAATCTCCTCGTCCTCTCCTTCCTCTCTTTCTTTTCTTTCCCCTGCTCGGTCACACAAGTGGAAACACACCAGAGGACTGTGACTGCATTGCGGTCAGGAAAATGAAGACCATACGGGTGCCATGAATTGTTCCACTGTCCCCCTCCCACTGCTTTTGTTGGTGGGCCATGGGAACCCGACAAACAATGGGATCGACTGGAGGGACGAGGGGCTCGACGGAGGAGGACAGGAAACAGAGAACAGGAAATCATGTCCTCGAGGAGAGAGAAACGATGCGAACAAGCAGAGACTGAGAGGAGACTGTGGTTAAGTTGTAGAAACTGTGGTATGAAGAACTGGAAGCTCGCCATGCAGCTGAAGGTTAGGAAAGGGTGGGAGGGGGGTGAAAAATTTGGCTGCTGCAATTGTTAGGCTTTCAACAATAACCCTCCAAAACACACATGCATGGACACGCCGTGACCTCTCTCTTCCAACCCAGTTGGTAATTGTGTTTAGGTACGGGCACTTTCCAACATACAAGTGGCTGTGATCGATACTCCTCTCTTTGTGACTGTAGTTAATGTGATGGCTGAATGATTAGTCCTGTCCTGTAATACACATCTCCACCTCAGTGACCCCCCCCCCCACCTCCCCCTCACCTCCTCCCCCCGAACGCTCTTCTGTTTCATTAGCCGCCGCAGCTCAGCTCTATCCTGAGCGTTTGTCTCATTAGCATTCACAGAGCCGTGATGGATATATGGGCTAATCAATGCCCGCTCTCCTCGGCTGTCATCCTCGATCGGACCATATGCACAGCCACTCAACCTTAAAGGTGGCCAGTTGTCTGGACCTTATGTCGCTGCGTGCCCCGTGTCACAATATTCAGTCAAGCCTGTGCCAAAATCGGCCTCGCTTACAGCCTGTGTACATCCACTTTCAATCTAGTCTTGCGTGCATTTTCATTCTGTGCCCCTGTTCCAGCACAACGGAAGATTTATGCGTGGTTTTCAGCCAAATTGTGACTCTACTTTTGGTGGTTTTATAAAAAAAACAAAAAAAACAATGCTTAGCTGGGAACTGAATGTTGATGAGGTCTCATTGATTCCCAGCAAAATGTCATGTAAAGACTGCGGGAAACAAGTTTGTTGTGGACTAAATCAACCAATCTCCTCGTGTCGGGTTCAAGTTGGACAGGCCGGTCTTCAGGGACAGATGAAACCTCGTCAGAGCGGCAGATTGGTCGAACAGAGTGCTCCGTGCCTCCCGGGTCATCATCCATATGTTTAGGTTAGCTGAGTGAATGTGGAGGGCACAGACCAGCCGGTCACATATGGACACACTTTTTTCGGATTGGACAGCCGTTACCACATAAACATTGCAATCACATACGTTACAGAGGTTTCCTAAACTGCAGTGGAAACGCAGGGGTGCAGGGACATCTACATGTACACATCCTCTCAGCATGAATAAAATCATTGCCTGAAATGAATCTCTAAATCAACTCCATATGTAAATACTCACGGGGGAGACATTTGGGTGAGTGCATTGCCCATGCAAAGCCTGGCAGCTGTACAACAGAGCTAACCCGACTTGAGCCAAGTGACATCTTAGAAGTAGGAGTTTTTCTTTCTTTCTTTTTTTTTTGTTTTCTTTGGCTCTCACAGGATGAGAGTGCAATCGAGCATTTATGATGCAAACTCGGCCGCGAGAAAGGGAGGCTGTTTTCGTTAAGAGCACACAAGCTCAGGTTGCATATCTGTTTGTGGAAACCGTACTAAGCTGGGTTGTTTATATCCATCACAGGTTCTGCAAGGGAATTTCAGCAGGAAGGATATTGCTGTTATTGGCTTAAATATTATTCATGGGTTAAATATATATCCCTGTCATCTCAGAGACGCTGGGAAGAGAGAATAAAATGAGGAGCTTACTGAGGTCATATGAACATGTGGTATTAATGGCAATTCGGTTCAGTTCTTCTGTTACAGGACATGACACGGACCACACAAGAGGAAGCTGCTTGAATTTTAAGAAGAGTGTCGCAGAGGTTTTTTTTTTTTTTTGGGAGATTTAGTCCTCTTCACTGACCTCAAAGCAACTCCTAACTCCTTCAATAAGACTTCAATAAGACCACAAATAAGGTCACCTCATGCAATTGGATGGATCAGATCCGCACATACGATCTCACAGAAGGTGCACTGTGCTTTTTTGGAGTGTTTATCTGGTCTCGGATCAGTGCAATCACTGAATGATCTGTGTGAGTGAGGGAGCGGCGTGAGTGAATAGCTAGTTAAACCGCTGTAACTGAGAAGCTCTTATTCTTATTGTAGTGTTGTCGGTGGTTACTTCAAATGCCACCATTATCATGACTGTGATCTGGCCAGCAGAAGCACATATGTGGCTAAGTTTAGTTATTTTAATTGTTTCAAAATGACAACACATGTAGTACATATTTCTATATATACTTTCTATTTCTATACTTCATATTTATAAAAACAGGCAGTAACAAAATATACAAACAGACAAATGAGAGGGATACAAAACATACTGACAGAAAAAGGTAAATAAATATAGAGTAGCAATAATAATATTATAATAACAGGAAGAATATATTAGTTGTAATAGAGTTTTATATATGGCTAAGTCTAAACAAAGGTATGTATATTACATCTCCTTTGGATCTGCACACTCAAAATGACAAGTGAACACGGGGCCTCACATCGCACCGTATGGATCGTTGCATATTGGGTGTGTGTTCCTGATATGCTCTAATCCATGATGGTGTATCGATCAAACAAGAGCTCATGCACACAATTTACAGCGACAGATTTAATGAGAGCAACCAACGAAAGAGCAAGTGTGCAGTTTGTTAGTGTGTCTTTATGCGAAGTGTGTGTGTGTGTGTGTCTTTGTTTGCATGCCCGTGTGCGTGGATGTGCATGCGTGTGTGCAACTTTGTGTGTCATTTCCTACAAGCAGGCTCATTATAAAACCAATTAAACCCGCCTTACTCTCATTATGGAGCTGTGGGGCTTAAAGAGAGATTGAGGACCTGTTGTACTCCCAAAGGGCTTCTGCCTGGTCAGCCCTGTTTTAAATGATAAAACCACTTTTAAATCCGCTGAAATCAAACACCGCGGATCGGTCACGATGGGTCAGTATTTGTCTGAGCTCACGCCTGAACCCCGTGGCCCTCAGTCACCCTTTGCCAGAGCCAACTAAAAGCTCACACGGCTCGGTATCTGTCCTTCTCTAGGCGATTGTTTTGTTTTGGGTTTTTTTTTTAAACATGGTTTCACCACAGAAACGCTTACATGCTCTGGTTTCTATTTGTGCTATTTATGAAATGAGGAGTGTGGGAAAACATAATGTAAACTGGCTCCATTACTGCGTGGGACTGTGGTACAGGAGAGGAGGAATAGGATAAGTAGGAGGAGGAGGAGGAGGAACACGAGAAGACAGGGCAAAAGAAAGAAACCAGACAATGAGCAGGAGAGAAAGAAGCTTAGCTCAGAGATAAATCTGTCCATGAAACAACTATTTAAAGGACTGTAGTGTGCAAAGTGTTGAGGTAATGACAGTCTGCCCAGTGAGACACAGTGTCCTCTCTTCATCTGGAAGCAACAGCTGATCACGTCACTATTGTGCTCGTTACTTCGGTGTTTTTGTGTGTGGAAGATGACATCCCACCCTCCTGGTACCCCCCAGTAAGTGCCCTCCCACCCACATAAACTAACACACATTTGCACATATTTTCCTGCCTCCCTTTTTCATTCTTGGCTGGCGGAGCTGACGGTTGGAGAGGCACAGCTGCCTGGAAGGTGGAGGCGTGATTGATTGATGAAGTTTTGTTGCCCAGGGGATCCAATCATGTAATCAGCTTGTATTGATTGACTGTCCCCATCGAGAGACTGTTGAAGCGCTGCCATCATGTGTGCGAGCTAGACCTGGCACGGATTCAGAATCTTCTGCAGTCGAATTCGATTTAGGCGTCGAGGTCGTCTGAGTCCACGCGTCAGGACGCACGCGGGGAAGGCTGGCATAATTGCGCTGCAGACATTTCGGAAACACTTACACAATTCTCTGCTCCAATTCCTCATTATCTTGCATTTATTTCAATTATTATGATTGAGAAATTAATGCAGCTTTACTGTAATTGCATCACGTGGTTAATGATCCATTCTCCCTGGAATTTAAACAGGGCTTCAACCTGGGTTTGCTTAGCTAATGAGTATTGTTTTTTCGGCGGCTAACATGCTCTATTCAGACCTGTCTCTCTTTCGTTTTACATTTCTGACTTATTACTGCCAGCATATCATTACAATATGATGCAATCCACATCACTCTTGCATCAATGGTGAAAGATGACTTTATGCGTGCAAATATAGGTCTTTTTTGTGGAAGAAAAAGAAGCTCTCATTTGTTTTTCGTGGATTAAAATAAATTGGGCATTGATTATGCAAAATATAACACAGACAAAAAAGAGATATTTGTCTTTGTGGTGAGAGGATGAAAAGTCCAAACACTTTTCATTATGCGGCGAGCACCAAGATAAAGTTTTTCATCAGTAATAATAATGGGTTTTTCAGCTTACTCACCACTTTACAGCTCTACAAACAGTTTCATGTCTTCACAAAGCTGCCGTTCGAACGGCTCCAACATCAGTAAAGCACTTATTACAAAGACAGACCTGCTTATTTGTTTGCTTCACTGCAACAGCACATCTTGTTTGTAGGCAGAGGTGGGAGAGGAGAATCGAAAACCCTTCACCAGTGGGCATCTGTTCTCCACGCTCGCATTTAATGAGCCCCAAAAGATTGCTGCCTGAAAGTCATTCCAAAGTCAAATTAAGGCTGAGCTCACTGAACATGTTTCAAAACTCAACTGAGTCGTGCCTGTAACCTCAGGGGCAGACTCGGGCCGAGCACCGGCCAACTGGACTTCTGAATGACTTCTGAATTGGTGCCATGAATGAATAGTGAGGAGATTTCCAGAGCCACTGCTCCCGCTCCCACAAGTCAAGAGGATGTCGGTGCAAAAAAGGAGTAAATTGCCTCCACTGCACACTTCCAGTTTATAGTAGAAGCTTGTGGACACAGTGCTTTTATTAATGAAGAGGCAGACTCAAACCCCTGCAGCTGTCAGGTGAAATCAAAAGAATACTCCAATATTTGTGACATGTATTTGTTGTCTTAATCAATCAGATTGCTGTGGAGTGTTTAAGCTTAACATCAGCATAGTACAAAGAATAGAAAGAAACTTTAACTTTAACCAAGCCTAGTCTTCAGACAAGACGCTTCCAACAACTCCAAACCACCTTTTTAAGATACTGCTGGTGTGTATTTAATATGTAGAAATAAAACTTGAGAGTTTGTGGTTTAATAGCTTTTGGACTTACTGCATGTACAGATCTGGCAGAATACTGGGTCAGTTATTATTTTTGACTGGCTCACATATGCACTCCAAAGCTGGATGAGTCCAGACAATTTGTATGGACCAGCTTTGGCAGTTTCTTTTGTGTGACAGCGGCCTAGTCTTGATAATAATGGTTCACTTTCAGCAAGACTTGTTCCAGTGTATTTGGGCCGATTCCGAGATGTCATTAAACCGGGTTTGAGGAGAATCTGGCAACCGTACGTGGACCAGGTTATTTTTCTGGCCTGCAGGATTTGGCCCATTATGGGACCAAACCATTTTCGTCACTCGGGCAGCTGTTCACAGCTAGTTATAAACTTATTTCTGGCTAATCTCAGAGGAAAACAGATCCAACATGTGAATGTGACGATTTTGGTGGAGGCCAGCAGTCCTTCACTTAAAGCCTTCGTGCTAAACACGTCCTCAACCTGTCTACTGGATGAACAGATTAAATTGGTATCACTCTTTCAGCATAGTAAACTTTCACTCCCAAAATGTTGCAAATTTTCGATTTAATGGACTTTAATGGACCTGCTAATATGCAAATAGTGCAATCAACAATGTGTCAGTGAAGTTTTGCATATTTTTTTGTATATTTTCAGTGATATACTACTGCATATTTCTTACTTTTATACATGTAAACAGGCTGTTCTATGTGTCATGTTTGGTAAGCAGCTTGTTCCTGTTAATGAGTTAATAACCTAATTGATTGTTACACTGGAGGAGAGTTTATTTACAGCGGATTATTCATTATCAGATAAGTCTATTTGACAACACAGAATAAAATGTACAATGCTTGCACAAGGACATTTTGTACTGTTGACTCTGCAGAAAGGATCTGACTTTGACTTTTTGTTATGGAGAAACTAATGGTCCCTTAAAAGGTTTATACCCATTAGAAGCAAGAAAACTCACCATTAGATAAAAGTGAAATTGGGTGGTCATCATATTGAAAACAAGCTGTTTTTGTCATTTCTTGTAAAACTGACATTTGAAGAGTATTTTCGCACAACAGCTGGTTTAAAGATGCAGAAGGAAGCGTACTACGCATACACACTGAAATACAGTAGATGACAGATGTCACTCTGTAAATGTACAGCAACCATTTAGTCATCGTGTCCTGCAGCGAGGGATTGACTGTCTCTTCGTCTCTGTATCTGCCTGTGTCTCTTGCAGATCAGAGTGGACGGTCCTCTGGAGGGAGGAGTGCTGTACGAGACAGTGACCGTGATGAAGGATAGCAGCCCCATCCTCCGGGACATGGCCTTCTCCCTGGACAGGAACTCTCTCTATGTCATGTCTGACAATCAGGTGAGGAAACGCCCTCATTTTGCCGCTGCTGTCAGGAGAAACGCCAAAGCGGCGGGGTGATGTAGCGAGTAGCGAGACCGTCCTTCAGCTGGAGGCCCGTGGGTTCAAGCCCCTGTGACAGCAAGCGCTCGACATGCTGACACGTCCTTGAGCGAGATGCTGTTTGTGTAGCGTGAAATCTGGACTCCAAAGTTTTACTTGACATGAAAATGTACAGTATCTGGACATTTTTGCCATCTGGTCAATAAAAACTGCACAAACAAACACAAGATATTGTATTTACATATATTTATAGGTACACAACCGATCCCCAATCCCCATGCTGATCATTTAATTGGATGCAGTTTATCAGGATATTGCAAAAAGAAATGTTTAGCCTTTTTTTTCTGCATAGATACCCGCCTTACAGTTTATACAGACTTATTATTGTGTAGTTTGGGAATTAGCGGTAAATCAGTTTCAAACCAAAAACACTAATTTATGTTAAATGATAAATTAATGCCATTCATTTGAAATCCTACCAGATGATTATGACTCATCCCTAAAAATCCAATGTGCCAACTCCCCAACATTCACAAGCTGTACGTCTACAGTAGTGATTGTTAAATATGCAGGCTGTGCGTAACGGGGATGGACCACTGTTCTAATTACTTATCCATGCGAATCGACTTACAGTGCATGCATCTTTTGTACACACTCTCTCTCACACACACACCATAGAAAACCATTAGCAGTTTCTCTTTCTGTGCGCCCGTATACCCCCCCCCACCCCTTCGTCTGCTCCTCACTTGGCCCGGCATCACAGAGGCGAGCAGTTGTTGTTGTTGTTGAGACGATATTCTCTGCACTCATTGGAGATAAGAGTGAACAGTGGTAATCACTTTCAACTCCCATCATGTGATTATTTTGGCGCGGCTGCATGGCACTGTGAAATGGGATTAGGTGTCAGTGCGGCCAAAAAAAAAAAAGCCCCTATCACTGCTCTCAGTTGTCTCCTGACTGCTGGAATGTATTGAGCCAGAGTCACAGGACAGAGAGGCAAAGGGCACCGGGACAATTGCTGCTGTGTCAGTTTTGTCAGGGTGGCTCCAAAAACTCTTTTATGTGTACTTGAAAAACATATAAAAAAAACCCCAAAAACCTATAAAAGCATCAAGTTTAGGAGAAAGAGGGGATGTCATCTAAAGAGCGGAGGAGAATAGAGACAGTATTGTGTTGGATTCTGTCTCCTAACCCAAATCAAGGCAGCTCTTC
>JBAJHX010000096.1:6129816-6158707 GCA_037176925.1 Amniataba percoides
TCATCTAAAGAGCGGAGGAGAATAGAGACAGTATTGTGTTGGATTCTGTCTCCTAACCCAAATCAAGGCAGCTCTTCCGTCTGTGTGATAGACTGGAAGATACAGGGCATCACTTATTGATGAGCTCTGGTCGTTCAAGGAGAGACACATGCTTCCTTCAAGGAGATCGCCGAGTTACTTTTCTCAGTCCGCCTCCAGTGACACATAATAGCAGAGCGAAAACCAAACCCGGCTTTGGCCAGGCGTTTTCTCTCAATATTAGAACTGCTTTGGCTTTGTAGCCCCCAGGAGCTCGGAGCAGAGGAAAACCTTCCTCTCTCTGTCTCCCTCTCCATCTTTGCTTAGCTTTCCCTTCTGACTTTTCCCGCCGGCCGGGTAAAGGAACCCCCCGGGGAGAGGGCTTCACTTGCAGATTTCCCACATTTCCAGTAGATCCCGGAGATGAGAGGTTTTCTGATTCCTGGGAGCCAAACAATACAGGAATGATGTGGAATGAGGAGCGAGGCACAGACAGATTTGGCTGAGATCAGCCGACCCTTGTGGAATAACAATGAGCCTCTCTGTCTCCTGCCGAGTGAAACACGCAGGGTTAGCATGATGATGGAGAGCGAGGAGAGAAAAGAGGGGATCGGAGTGTGTGTGTGTGGATATATGTGTTTGTGTGCGTGTGTCCGCACGAAAAACATCATTTGGGAGCCATTATTGATATGAAAAAAGAAAAAAAAAATCTTGGTGGCAGTTAATCTTTTTTCTCACTGTGTGCCTTTAGTTTGATCATTTCTAAGAATAGAAACGCTCAGTATCCAAACACACAATAACCTCGCTGAATGTCACTCGTCTGTCTGCGAAATGACGGCTGAGGCTTTAAACCTTAGAGAGGGGGGGGGGGAAACTGCTGCAGGGTTTTTCCAGGGCAATCTCTCAAAGTGCCACTCTGTAAAATGTAAAAACCACTGCTTGAAATCCCACACATCCACCTGTTTCAATCTACGTCTGTCTGTCTGTTCTACCTCTCTCACCTGCATATGAGTGTACTGTACGGGAGTGACGTACCTCCACACTCGAGTGTCTGCCTGCACCATTCGTCATGTTCCAAATGTGCTCACTTTAATTTCAAACTGAATGTTATTCAACACAATTAATTATATAATGGTGGATATAATAAATGCAAACTGTTCTAGGAATTGTCAATATTTAGACTAGTTTTGGGTGTTTTTTTTTTTGTTTGTTTTTTTTTTTGCAGGTTCACTCAGGTTTACCTTTCATTACAACAGGTTGGAGTGGCAGACAAAAGACTTTACTGTGCAACCAATTATCAGCACGTTTAATGATCTATTTCAAGTTCTCTGCTTGCTCGCTAACTAGTTTTTGACTTAGACTTAGACTTGACTTTATTGATCCCTTTGGGATGACTCCCCCCCTGAAATTTAAACTTCCAGCAGCACATAAGAAAAGATGGCGCGTATTTGACCTGGGTCAGTGTTTCCTTTGCAGTCAGCCTTTTATAGCTGGTACTTTATTGTGGCGATAAATATCTAAAGACCGATTAATAATTGTTTGCTGATTTTTTAAAACTTTAACAAAAACGGGGATATTTTAATTTTTGTTTTATCAACGTTTTCTAATCTCTTCAGTTTAATGTATCTAAAATACTTCCATATACTGGAAAAACTACATTGCTGGGTACAAATATCTATGGCTGAACAGCACAAGTCCCTCACAGGCTTTGCGAAAGTGAATGGGGAAATGCAATATGACACAAACGTGGATATATTAGCCTCGGAGCGAAGCTACTGTCTATAAATCGATGTGGGTAACTGCACAATAACACAGTCAGTGAGGCTTGCGATTCTAAAATTGAAGAATTTGTTTCTAAAATGTCACTTATCGGTAATGTTTATGGCTCTGCAGTAAGTCAGAGCAGAACAAAAAGTCCGCAAGATGAGGTATTTAAATTAAACAGCAATCTGCATTTTATGTGATCTAGTCTTTTAAAATGAGAATGTTTAGTCATCCGAGAGATTTGTTATTATTGGTATCACAATTTTGGTTAAATTTCCTTTATTTCATGAGTTTTAATTTGTTCAACATTTAGGTTTAGTTTTAATAACACTGCGCAATAAAATCTGGTCTAAAGGTAAAACAGAGATAATGAACCGGCAGTATAACAATTTGGAGTAAATGATTTCATTATGTGTCTTGCTGAGCCCTAAAAGCCCCAAATCCTGGATACGACCTGTTACCCCCAGCCGTGACGTGAGACTAACGGTCACGTGACGGCTGTGGATTTTCCAGCGCCAGACTGAGGATATAGTATGACAGCAGTGCAGAGATCTAAAAGCCTGTATGCTCATCTGACAGCGTTCGTAAAGTTCCAGTAAATCCGGATGAAAGTGTTAAAGTGATAGTGAACTGGTGAGACGATAAGTTGGAGCATTAGTGTAAGGGCATACCAGATGCTGTGAAAAGATAAAGACTTTGTAATTCCCAAAGCTGAAAAAAGTGGACGTGATCATCCAGCCCCGCCGTGATACAACGCTGAAAAACGTTCAAGAGCAGCCGGGCTGAGATTTTGTCTCTCCGCTCTCCATGTTTGCTTTAAGTGATCAGTTTCTCCTGAGGAAATCATCTCGGAGACGACAAGGCAAACAAAAGCTTGATGAGAAATACTACACACTCTGTCTGGTCATGAATGATTTATGAGGCATCTACAGTACATTGAGCATAAACTGATGAAGGCTTAATTCAGTCATCCACGATTAAAGGAAGATAATAGGGATGTGCGGTATATGCATTATCATGTGAAATTAAACCCATCTCTCATGTCTTGACGTCAGCTCCTGGCTATCCGGTGCTCCACTGCAGTAGTTTCTGTAGTTCACTGCATTCTCGCATTCATTTCTTTCAAAAACATTCACAGGGTTAACTATCCGTAAGACAAAGGAGCTTCTGTTACAACATATATAAAAGGAGGACACTGCGACTAAAAATAAATCTCACTTGTACATACAAATGCAGCAGTGTAATAATTGTCACTTTAACTAGCGGTTACCAGCAACGCTCTTTCTCTGATGATTGTTTTGTACTTTTTTATCTGTTATCTTTCTTTATTGTTACAGCAAAAGCAAACATATTGAATTGAACAATTAAGTGATTTTCTTTTTAATTTTACCATCCTCATATCCATCGCTCGTGAGCAACACACCATAAGTAAAATAAAATAATCAAACTAAAAGAAGAGAAAAAGGATTTGAATAAACAAGTCAAACAAAGTTTGAGTGTGGCAGATCCAGGAGTCCTTGTTCTGAAGACCCTGGAGGCCCGGTGGACCTGGATCAGAATTGTTGGGTTTTCTAAAGTGCAAAGGCTGAATTTTTAGTAATTTGCCTTTATATAAATGTGATTTCAAATGGCAGCCTTATTTTTCAACATATTTTTTACAGGGCCTTGTGTTCAGTGTTTTATTAAACTACCTTGCACCAAAGTTGTTTAAGATGCTTAACACGCAACATCCCGGGACCTGTGTTGCATGTTTTATCCCTCTATCTACCCTCTAAATGATCCAATAAAGGCAAAATTCTGCAACTTAATCTTAACACAATGTGATTAGTACAGAGTGTAATTGATAGACTGATGCTAATTCGCATGCAGAGCTGCCGTGCTCTTTAAACCTCCCGCATATAAAACCTGAGGACATATCTTTTGATCTTATTTGGATTCAACAGAGTGCATTCCTGCTGGGGTCAGTTCCACTGAGCGAGTCGACGCTGATCTGCGGCGAGAGGCTCACATTTGATTCTGAGCCGGGTGGCAGGAAACAGAAGATCCATAGCTCTCCCCTTGTAAAGGTCACACTGACTAAGGGCCACAACTTTGTTACTTTAGACGAGCTCCAGCCCACAACAATTCATGGATTATTCCCCCTGTGTCAGATATGGACTCAGAACCCCTCGGCCCCTCCCGTGCTACCAAATCATTTTGCTAATGGAACGCACCAAATGGGTTCTGAACTGCTGCAGGGGGAAAAAAAAAGAGAGAGAAAGTTATTTCATAGGGAGCTGCAGATAATCCATTTTGCCAACACAGACCTGAGAGAGCACCCACTTATGCTATCAAGAGCACCGGAGACACTCTAATCCATAATCCACTCTTCATTTGTGATTGCTTACATCAGGAAATTGCTTGCATCATACGTCCAGACTTCGAATAATAACAAAGTATAAAATAACTGCGCTCAGGCTGCAGCTCCAACCTGGTTTTGTATGCAGGGGTGGTGCTGGCCGTGTGACAGCAGCGACTCTCACAGCCACTAATGGAGAGCTTATGCTTTGCCAGACATTCACGCATGGGAAGTGGCAGAGTAGCAGTAGCAGTAGCAGAGTGTGCGGCTGTCTGTCTTTCTGCTCGTGTGGTGCTCCTGTGTGTGAAAAATGGGGAGTCTAAACCTACATACCGCAAGCTCACAGTGTAATTACTATTGCATGTGTCCACAAAGCATCGTGCTTTTACAGAGGGAGAACGTCCTTTATCAAATCTTACAAAGAAAAGTTAAGGAGTATTGCTGCAAAAAAAAAAAAGCTGCATAAACAGTTTCGGTGTCATTTCATGTGCTTTCTGACATCTGAGAGAAAAAAAATTCTGTTGATTCCTCATGTGGGCAGAACCACAAGGCTGCATGTTGCAAATTTGTGTCAGCAGCAAGATGTAGAAAAAAAAAAAGGATGTTTTCCTCTGGGATGTTCTAGAGCGTGAACTGTGAAGGGGCTTTCGTGCATGTTGCAAAATAGACAACATGATGAAATGAGCTTTAGTCTCTCCTCATCAAAACTGCTTATTATTTCATCAGAGTGTTTGGTTGCATGTCTTCGTTGACCTTATTTCCACTCCATGGACGACATTTTTAACTTTTGTCACACTAAGAGGTGGAAGCGTTACTCAGACAAATGACATTTACATAAAACTAGCATTACAATCAGTGGTCCTCTGTAGTTGTAGTATAATTTAAACAGCTCAAACAAAGTGAGTTTTACTTAATCTTGTTTTAACTGTATATTATGTACAGTAGCATTCTTATTGCTGTTCTGAATTACATGAATATCTGATGTTATTTTTCTGGATATATAGCTATATATTAAAGATGGATTTCCTTTTGTGAAATACTTGAAAAATAGTGAGAAAATCTTTTTATCATTTCAAAGAGCCGTTAATGGCACCTCAAATAATAATATAATGACGATACAGAGAAAAGCAGCAAGACCTCACACTGAAGTAGTTGCAATCAAAAAAATATCTCAATGACAACGTAAACCAATTCTTAAAATATTTGACAATTAAGATGCATTGGTGCATGTCTTACTACTACTAGTACTACTACTACTGTCTTTCTCTTCCTGTTTCCTGCCTGCAGCTACATTGTAGAATATTCAGTGAGGGCAAATACATTTTTTTCCTTAAGTATGATGTTAACTTATGATGGCTGGCTTTTGACTTATTTTAATCCCCTCTGTCATTCCTCTGGTTTAGGTGGCTCAGGTCCCCGTGGAGGCCTGTGGGCAGTACGGCACATGTGCAGAGTGTCTGAGCTCCGGTGACCCCCACTGTGGCTGGTGCGTCCTGTACAACATGTAAGTCTATTCCCTTTATCTTCTCTGATGCTCACACACTGACAAACACGTCACAGATGAAGGATTTAAGGCACCAATTTCTGTTTACCAAACAGTGCGTGGGAAGCTATAAATGAGGATAAGCGAGAGGTCATATGGTTTGTTCGGTTTAATATGAACAGACTTACTCTGCACCCTGGAGTTCACAATTATGAGCAGCTGATGGGACAAACAGAAGTGGTCGTTGGACAGCGTGATACCTTTTAAATAGAACTATTTAGGACAGCAGAAACTGCATGCCCACCATATTTTATTGTCTGTCAGATGGGAAGATGACTGGTCTTAATGGAGGAGGGAAGGATTAGCCTCTGAGTCGCAGCGGGTGTACATACCGCACCTCTACATACCCGGGGAACATTGTGGGCCTGACGGAGTAAGCTTATCTCCTCCATCTTAATTATCTGACCTCCAGGTTAGTTGCATAATAGCTCGATATGGAGCAAAGGGGATTCAGGAGATTAAAACCTTGTGTTTCTGAACCAGCTGTGGTGTTTGAAGCTGACCTCAGCCGGGGATTTACCACCGCCTCATCATATGACGTCTGCATTTCAGCCAGCAATATCTTGATGATCAGCTTTATTTAAACTGCAGCTCTGTGTTATCAAATCGCCAGTGAGGAAGAAAACATAATGTTTTCTTTTAATCTAAATTACCTCATTAAAAGGCTGTTTTTCCTTTTTTCCTGAGTGCTGACTTTGTCTGCAAGTCCCATTACACTGTTTATTTAAATTAATGCTTTACACTTATCAGTGAACAGATAGGCTGCTGTTCCTTCAAGTAACCCAAAGTGAATCATGATCACTCACATTGCAGAATGAGGCCACTTTATTTTTCTGTCTATTAAATCCAGATTGGGGTCTTTTTCTAGCCTCTGAATGACTCTCGCAGAGAGTCATGAAGGCCTCTTTCAGGATCTCACTTTCCCACCCCTGGCACGACGCACCAAAGCACCTATCTGACAAAGTGTATGGGGGGGCGTAGCTGAACGCTGAATGTACAAAGCCTGGAGGAAGGGAACAAATGGCTCCATCAGACAAAACACGGTGAATAAAAGAGAAGAGAGATGAAAGGCATCCTTTTTTTATGGAGACACTTCAGCTGATGAGCGGTCAGAAGGTGACTGTCTATACTCCTGTGGCTCTGGTCCGCCTCAAGGAGCCAAGCCAGCAGCAGCTGTCACTGCATTTCCATCCTGCCTTTATATTGTGTTGTAATTACAGCAGAGGCCTCAGTGCTCTTTGAGCTCTCTCAGGAGGTGCCACCCCCTCAGCAGCATCTGAGAATGTATTAAGTACCATCTCCCCTCGCTGTGCGCATTACACATTTAAAAGACACAGATGATGGTGTAAAGCCAAAATACCGTCTGAGTTTGCTATTCCAATTTAACTCCACAGCTGAGAAACTCTTGTTGTTTTTAAATAACTGTTTATGTTCAAACACAGCCTGCCTGTCAGTATCCGAGGCTGCAGAAACTCTTATAATGCCTCCTTCAAAGACATCAGTATCAGTACAACCGCATGAATAAACGATCCCCATTTCTAAAACACAACAAAAGGGCTAAAAGATTTAAAAATCCTCTCTACCCCTTGTCATAACTTTAAATATACTTTTACTTTGCATTTCTCACTTACAAGCTTATTCTAAGGTCACACTGTGCTGCCGACCCTTTCACTTCTTACTTTTAATTGCCTGTTGGGATCTTGGAGCTGAAGCTTATTCTGCTGGTGAACTCTGTAATTTGCTCTGCAGAAAAGCCCAGTAAAAAATGTAAAAGGAGCGGGCCTGTGTGCTGGAAATGATCATGTTCACCATCATTTATTTATTCAAAACCTTGTAAAACAAAAAAATAATACATGGCTATATCAATTAAAACAAAGACTAACCAGCGTTAGACTTTCATGATACAAATAAAATAAAAAACAATCAGAGTAAAACAATCAGATACTTAAAACATAACTATTTAAAAGAAATAATACTGTCCATAACATTACTGATAAAATGAAAATTGTTTTATCATCAGCCTTCATATATGTGTAGAGGTTTTTGTCAGAGCAAATGCATAGTTATTTATAATGTCACTCTCTCTCTATTATGGAGTTATTAAAAGATTGACTATGAAAATTAAAAAATTACCATGGTCAGTATTTCTCGTGTTTTGTGTCCTGGATGAAAGCTGTAGATTTATAGAAGCATCGTGAATAAAATCTGAACTCGAACAAAGGACAGTGCGTGAAGAAAGAGCTTCAAATTAAACAATGAAGAGGTTATATTTCTATAAACAGTAAATAAGACTGGTCCAAGGACAAAGCCCTGTGGATGCCTCTTTGTCATGGGGGGAAAGAGGGTTGAATATCACCTATCCTGTTATACTGCGACCTGTCAGTGAGCTACCACGGTCATAACGCAAAGAAGAAAGTTGTACCTACATCAACTTGTTGAATCAATAAAAAGGGCAGTACAGTGTTTTTTTTTTATCTGAAGCTGAGACTATACTGCTAATAAGTAAAAGAGAGGCAGACACAGTGTCTGAACAGTGAAGATGTTCACAAAAATGATAAAAAATTATCCTGACACTGAATTTCATTTTAATCCATTTAAGTCATTGAGACCTGAGTGAAATGTCTAAAAAACTGCGAACGTCATGGAGGCACCAAAAGGGAAAAACACTGGATTCATCCGCTGGACACCATGAATATCTGCACAAAGCCTCATAAAAATATATTGTTGAGATATTTCAGACTGAACCAAGGTGGTGCAGTGATGGACCAACAATGCCGAGACGTACTGCTAACATGGTTAAAAAAAAAAAATCAGAGTCTGCTGGCCATTATTCATCATTACACCCTCTGAGCCTTTTTATATATTTTAACTGTGAGTCCTTTTTGCTCTGCAGGTGCTCGAGGAAGGATCGGTGTCAGAGGGCGGAGGAGACGTTCCGTTTCGCCACCGACACTGACCACTGCGTGAAGGTTATCGCTCACCCGGACAGCATTGCTGTGTCATTGTACAGCGTCCCCGTGAGTGTGCCCGTCACTCCCCCTGTCACTCCTCCGTCACTCCACTCACAGCCGAGGTTTATGAGCAATCACTGGTAGCAGCCTTGTACAGTCACATGTACAGTAAGTGCAGGCCTGCTGGGGAAGATCAGTTTTGTGAGAGGTGAAGAGAGGCAGCGGGGTGACTCTCCCTGTAGGGGCACCCACTCTGTTTGTTTTGCTTTAAACACATGTACTGCGGGCGGAAGACAAATGTGATAAAATGAGGTGGGAGTTGTTTTTGTAGCAAGTGAGCAAGTCTGTCTGCATATCTGATGCATCTGCCAAAAGGTTGATTACATTTCCTAAAAGCTTAATTCAGCTGTTTTTGTGCAATAGCCAAGAGCAGAGGGGAGTGAAGTACGGTTGGAGCGGAGGATTATCTTAAGGGAATAGTTCGACATTTTGGGAAACACACTCGTGTGTTTGCTTTCTTGCCGAGAGTTAGATGAGAGGATTAATACGACTCTCGTATCTGTTTGTTAAATATGTAGCCGGAGCCAGCAGTCGGTTAGCTTGGCTTTGCACAAAGACTGGAAACGGAGGAAGCAGCTAGCCCGGCTCTGTCCAAACGTAACAAACTGTCTACCGGCAGACTTTAAACCCACTAATTAACATCTTACATCTTGTTTGAGTAATCCGTACAAAAACAGAAGTGTAAAAACAACATCACAGCTTACGCAGCCGTTCGTGCCGGACTATTTCTTGGCCGGAAGCTGTAAATTCCTGGAGTGCATTTTGTCATTTTCACAAGATTACACAAACAACATTTAACTGTTAATTAGTGGACTATAAAGAGGCTCTGATAGGCAGATTGTGTTACCTTTGGACTGAAGCGAGACTGTTTCCAGTCTTGGAAAAGGATGTGTGACGCAGAGCTAACCATCTATTGGCTGCAGCGTAATATTACAAGACAAATATAAAAGAGCAGCAGAAAAACTCTCTTTTTTGATTAATTAACATGTTTCCCAAAAAGTGGAAGGACTCATTTACCTCTGATGTAGAACAATTCAGTAAAATGTGTCATATTTTACCATCAAAGTATTCACCACATTACAAGAACCAAGTCTGACTCTGTTTGTTATGTTAAATCTTCCTCCTCTCCTTTAGCTTCTGCTGGAGGTGAATAATGTTCCAGACCTTTCTGCTGGAATCACCTGCTCGTTTGGGCAGCAGGCCCAGGTGGAGGGTCACGTCAACGGGAACAGGGTCATGTGTCTGTCCCCGGCTGAGAAGGAGGTCCCTCAGATACCCGAAGGACAAGGTGAGCGCAGTTGATGATTAATGCCCTCATGTACACACTGAGGCCGATGCCAATGTCAGGTGAAAAACTTAAAACATCAATATTCCAGACGCAAAAAAAAGCCTCCTTTTCAAATTGACCACCTTGCATTTTTTGGTTTATCTGAAGAGTTTGATAAGTACGAAGGAGCAGCAGAATTTTCTCAGAGCGTATACAGTAATCCTTCAATTGAAGTTTCTGACTGAAGGTTTTCTCACGACAACAGCAATATGCCCTTGCAGAGACGCAGACACCAGGTGGCTCTTTACAGAAGTGTGATAAAAGTATTAACATTTTTTTCCTCATTCTGACCTCCTCTTTTCGCTCATTGTTTTCATTCTTTCACTCGTCCCTTTTGTCTCTCTCTCTCTCTCACACCTATTTTTCTCTCTCTTTCGCTCATATATTTTTTTCACCCTCCCCACCACCACTACCCTCTCCCCCTCCTCTATCCTTTCACTCATTATGCTCTCTCCTCTCTCTCTCTCTCTCTCAGACTGGGCCGGCGTGGAGCTTCGTCTGAACTCAAAGGAGACCGGTCAAATGGTCGCCAGCACTGAAGTGAAATTCTACAACTGCAGCACACACAAAACGTGAGTCCAGCTGCCACCGCCGCCAACACCCAGCCCACACCCCCCCCCTCACCACCCCAACCTTTGATTTGTTCAATAGATGGAAGAGCACAACTTAATTTAGGCCAATGATGTACTGACGCTCACAACTCCACTTAAGATCGGGCTGTTAGATAACCTCAATTTATCTGTCAGGTTTCATCTAAATCAACATGATGCATTTGCCATGGCCTGTTTGTTTCAACGTTGCTTAAACTGGCAGTTTGTGGGCTCATTGCTCACAGCTTTAAATACAAATAACTACAGATTTTCTGTCACTTATTCTGAAAAAAATCCAGAATTCTCTTTTTTTAAACAGGATTTCTTTCCCCCACATTGCATATATTCTCTTTTGATGCAATATCTAATACATATCCACACTTGGAAACTGCTGATTAAACCCTCAGTGTTCATAGCTGAGCAGCTTTACTGGTGCATCTGAATGTGCTTCGCTGTAGGCCGGCAGTCCCCAAGGACTCCTAAATAGATAAGCATTAGACTCACACACCCCTTTTTGACTTGACTTTGTCCTGAGGGGCCCCGCCAGAGAATTGTGTTTGTTGAATGATATGAGAGAGAAGACATTTTAGATTTTTAGCCTTGCTGCAGTGCCTTGGGGGCAGATAAAATAATGTAAATTAAAGAAGACTTTATTTAAATGCTCATCTGTTTTACCCTGCCAATATAAGCTTCCTAACTGGGCAGGGAGGCTGTTTTGACTTTGAGCCATTATGCTAATGTCAGCTGTATTTACCGCAACAGTAAACTATGACAAGAGTGTTTCTATCTGAATAACAATTACAAACACTGCTACAAAAGGTGGATCTTATTAGGACAAATGCCAATTAGTAGCATTTGTCGGCTTCAAAAGAAGTCTGCAAATCAGACGCTTTATGAGTTTTTACGGCAACATAAGACAATTAACAAACCTCCAGAATGGCCAAATCATATGAGTTTCTTTAAAGACCTCTATGCTGAAGGTTTTTTAAAACATTTTTGTGCAAAGTAATATTCCCTTTCTTTTTCTTCTAGGTGTTACTGAGATTTGAGCTGACAGCCATACATGCACACTTCACTAACCTTTAACTGTGCCATAAATTATACTGAGCCATGAGTGCACAAAAGCTGGATTCAGGGATATACAATAAGTTCACCCTAGGAGAGAGCGTTTGATTGATGGCGCACTCAGAGCCAAACCTGGGGAATTAGCCCCCAGTGGATACACATGCCACCTATTCAAAATGCTCCTTGACTGCGACATGAATGGCCCAATATAACCGTATTAAGCCATTAGGGGGAAACAGTCGGAGGCTCATCACATCCGCCCCACACCAATACGGCCTCCATTAGCTGCCGGGTGACCCCGTGAACTCCTGTGATTAATATTTCAGACCAAACACACTGCTAACCCAGCTCCTCTTCCTCCGCCTCCCCCACTACCAGCACCACCTCAGCATCACATCACCCTCCATAATTAATTATCCAATGTTTGCAGCTCCCTGCCAGTCCAGTTCTATTAATACCCAACCCCCCAAATTTCTTTCTCACACACACACACATACCCACGTTTTTATGTCCATACAGGCCCTGGGCAGCTAATTAATATCAAAATTTAATGGTGCTGCACTACATTTATTGGCATTTGTAACTTGCTATGAGCTGCAGTACTGGAGCGCTGCTTCTGGTTTTACAGCCTCCTCGTCTTATTGCATGGCCAAATTTTGGAGAGGAGACTTTGATAGGATACGGGTCTGTTTTCTGCACAGTTGTACACCTCTATTATACACAGCAAAGTCAGTCTCCCCTCACATGGAAATAAGACGTGTTCAATTTTCAGCTCTCCAATTGCTCTGCTTGGTATAACAGCTGCTCATCGCCCGTCCCTTTTCTCTTATCTCCGCACCTCTTGGTTGTCCTCCCAAAAGTTGCATTACAATTACGTACGTTTGCCCAACGAAACGTGATTAAAACCAGTCAAATGGGGTTGTTTCAGCTAAGCTTCAATCCACCGCTGACCGCTGGCTGCAGTTCAGACTGAATCAGAGCCAGAGATGCAATTTTACCCATCAAATATCCAGCTGTCACTTTTGTTATACAGATTTCGTATATATTTCAGTTGTGAATGAAGGAAAAATTACTGTTCATTGCAGTCAGATGTCAGAAATATAAAGTAAGGTTCTGCAAAAAAAAAAAAAAAAGTTTGCTGTACACCCAACAAGGACACTGTATATCCTTGTTACATATCCTGCATCATTTATATAAAACTACTACAACTGCTTAAGAGTGCTTCAAGTGACAGGGACATTTGAATAGTTACTCTGCTGCCAAGACATCATTCTTAAGGTCATTTATAGTCATGCGCGATAAAAAGACTACCATTCATTCTGTCAGCAGAGAAATGGGGGACATCTGATCATTCCATGAAATGAGCTGACAAGATAAATTCAGCATAAAGCTATAATCCTTTATCACTTTCCTCTTTTCAATCCCTTTCACCCCAGAGAGGAAGATGTAGATGATTGATAGGAATTAAAAGCAGAGTCATTCATCGTTCTTTTTTAATCTACTAAATGCAGAGCAACAATATTCAGGATGAATTATTAAACTGTTCAGTTGTGTAGCAATGCTTTCACTTTGTCCCACAGGTGCCTGTCCTGCGTAAACAGCACTTTTCGATGCCACTGGTGTAAATACCGAAACCTTTGCACCCACGACCCCAGCAGCTGTTCTTTCCAAGAGGGCAGAGTCAATGCCTCGGAGGTACTGTGCATTCACGTCAATGTAAAGTGTAGTTACAGTTTCATCAGCTGATTAAAGTGTCAGCAGACAAACACGCAATGCATATATAATTTTTACCTTGTTCACAATCCTATTTCAGTGTGTTACAATGCTAATGTTTGCTAATTACCAGTAAACATGATGTTCAACATGAGTCCAATGGGAGTGTTGTTAGATGTGCAGATGCTGAGTTATAAGCTGATATTGGACAAATTATGACCTGATGGTGGTGCTATATAAAGTAAGAGGATCACCAAAGTCTTGTGCTAATCTATCTGGTAGATTGTGAGGTGTTGTACTGGGGGAAAAAAAACGCTTGACCCACTGATGGCGTTAAATGTCAGAAGTCAAAGGATCACCAGAGTCATGAGGATCATCCTCTGGCGACCATTAGCCATATTTACCAACTTCCACGTTCATCCATTAAATAGAAATATTTCAGCCTGGACAACAATTGATTGGGCCATTAAGAGGCAAACATAATGTTACGAAAAGAAAACATTATATAATAATAATAATACATGGACCAAAAGTATTATCTTAAATTATGTAATGTAGTGGTATACAGTACAAAGGGAGCACATCTTAGTCTCACACATATAGTGTATCTGTGTGGGATATAAATGCAAACAATATCTGGATTAATGATTTATTCACCCCAATAATCCCTATGCTACATAAGCACTTCATATTTATAAAACATATACTAATATGTATTAACACGGATTACTTAGGACAGATGTACTTAGACAAAAAGCCTACAGACAGATATAATGACGATACAGATGACGAATACATACTGTACATCTCCACTAATGTTGACGGGAAAGTACTTATGAAAATATTATGCATTATATTATATATTATGCAATGGTAGTGTTAAGCTTTGTTTGTTCTCTGACAGTAAATAGTGCAATAACATGTGGTTGTATATGGTTTTAACAGGACTGCCCTCAGCTCCTTCACTCTGGGGAAATTCTGATTCCAGCCGGCGAGGTCCGACCCATCACCCTGAGGGCCCGAAACCTTCCTCAGCCGCAGTCGGGCCAGCGGGGCTACGAGTGCGTGGTGCACGTGCAGGGTGTCAGCCACCGCGTCACGGCGCTGCGCTTCAACAGCACCAGCGTGCAGTGCCAGAACAGCTCGGTATGACCTCAAACACTCCCAGTGGGAGTCTCGCAGCTGTCAAATGAGGCAGATAGCTCGGATGCTGTGTTGGCAAGGTACACAGGGTACATCAGTGAATACCGCCTGAGGTGATGAGCATACTGAGGAGAAAGTAGAGTGAGAGTGATGAAGAAAAAGTGCAAAGCATGTGAGAGAAAAGAAGAGAGTGACAGGGAGGGAAGGAAAGCGGCAGAAATCGTTGTAAGGCTAAGGACGGAAACTGTGACTTCAACGTGACCTTGTCTTGTAAGCTGGATACTGTCAGACTACCATCCAGGTGTCCACAGAGCGTGAAGCGACGCTACCAATCGACAGTCACAGGTTTGGGATGCACACAGGAGATCTGAGGAAGTTTTGTTGTAGAATGCAAATCGCAGGCTAAATTCCAATGCAAAGCATACCTTTACTGCCCGGTGACAATGAATGAAAAGGCCATTTTCCTCAGATGTGGATGATCAGCCACCGCAGCCACGGTTTGTGTCCCCACATGTCAAAGAAGAGGAGAGCAGACAACCATGGCAGAAATGACAGATGGTTAAAAGCCTCGTCTCTCCGCTGCCCTTTCATCCTCTCATTTCCCCCTGCTCTGTCTTTCTCTGTATCTTTTTTTTGTAAACGCTGTCTCTCTTTGACTTTCTCCCTCTCTGGATCCACTTACTGCTCACTCCCTCACTCTGTTTCTGCTTTTCAGTACATGTACGAGGGTGTGAAGATCAGTGACCTGGCAGTGGGCCTCTCCATCGTATGGAACGGCAATTTCATCATCGACAATCCCGAGAAGATTAAAGGTGCCTCTGCCATCCATCACTGCCAGGCCGGAGAAGTGTAAAGCACTCAATCCACGGGGGATAGATGGGTCATAGATATCACTTCGAGGCTCCCAAAGGGCCTTGAGAGAAAGTTCACAATAGCAGGGAGTGTTATCAAAAAGCACCCAATCACTCGTGTGCCTGCGGGGGTGAAGGGTGAATCTTCATATTTGCTCAGTTTGGCTCTCGCAGCTGCTGTCTGTTTCCTCTCCATCATCGGGCAAGAAAAAGGCGCTTGTCAGTTGTCATTGCGGGTTGTGTGTTAAATACATCCCTCTAGCCAAGGATATAGACAGTGATGGCCATGAATTTTATCAGGCCTTGTCATCACTTAGCTAAGTTACTTGAAATATTGGGAGAGGGATGTAAGATACGGACTTCAAAGAAAAGTTTATTGGATTACTTGAGCATCTTTTTTCTCGGGACTTTAAACCAACATGCTGCTTATGAATTTAATCAAATTCACAAGTTGGCTGTAGCCAGGATATGTTCTGATTGGTTGATCAGTTTGATTAAATTTGAACAGTTCAGTGAATTGTAACAGCTCTACCTGCTGGTCCAAATGTGTTTTACAAATTATTTCACATTTGACATTTGCTTTTATAACCTATTAATGTCAGTCAGTTTTGGTTGCTTCTGAAACATCAGTATCGACATGTGTGAATTATTTGATATTTTAGCTGACCGGACATCCTCTGTGTTATCCCACAGTGCACCTCTACAAGTGCAGCGCCCAGCGTGACAGCTGCGGCATGTGTCTGCGGGCGGAGAGGAAGTTCCAGTGTGGTTGGTGCAGCGGTGAGGGCCGATGCACCATGAAGCAGCACTGTCCTCCCATCTCCCCCTACGCTAGCCGCTGGCTGAACCTCTCTGCCAGGAATGTCAAGTGCACCAACCCACGCATTACCGAGGTCTGTTTGTTTGTTTGTTTGGGATGTTGCCCAGTTAGTCAGCCTGCTAGTGAGTCAGGCCAATAAGTTTAAATATACAGTGTGTAAATTATACAAACACAATATGTGAGTTTCTTTGGCCAAGTGGTATCCTGAGAATGCAGTTTCATTCAGAAAAAGCTGTTCCTGCGGTAAGAAGAGTTATAGACATTTCTTATTTTAGATTTCCCGTTTTGCCATTTAATTTTTCTGAAGCCTAGATTTTTAAGACTAATGCTCCATTTGTTTTTCCCAATCTATAAAATTGGAGTAATAAAAGTTTTAGGTCTTGAATAATGCAAACCAGCCCAAAAAAAGCATAAAATTGTCGTAATTTGCTCAGATACTTGGATTTCTTTCCATCTTCAGCTTCAAAGTCTTGTTTCGGGTGTTTTGTTTGCAGTAAAAAGCCAAACTTACTGACCGAGGTGTGAAGTGTGTCTGATAAACCGAGGTAATGCAGGTAGTTACAGAAGCTGAAACGACTTTATTTCACGCCGTGCTGACTGCCACCTGAGCAAATAAGCATCGCCGTCACTGAGTAGTAAAAGTAACTTCTGACTGATATACCTCAGTTAGGCATTGTTGGATAGTTTCGTGCTCACCAGGTTTGTGGAAGTAAGCTTTTGGGCTCAAAGCTTTGAACAACATCCCTCTGCCAGAGTCTACAAGCCTGTTTCAGCCGCCTGTTATGTACCTGTTACTATCAAAATCAATGGTACCACATCTCATTAGATGATATCAACAACAGACAGTAATTTTATCCATGGACACCCCCATGTTTCCCATCCACATGTCTGTTTACCTGAAACTCTCACATTTTACTCCACGGTGGTAAAATGCCTTAAGTGCCTGACAGCTAAACGGATTCAGTTTGTTTAGAGAGTGGCGATGGATCTTTTATGTCACAAACTCCTGTTCATTCTCTTGAATCAGGCACAGTGGGTCAGGCACAGAGATGCAAGGCTCTTCCACTTCAAAGAGCCGCGAGCCTTTGATGTCCCTGTCACATTATTAGTGTTTCTGAAGGAGCTGCAGCAGAATGAATCAACTACGGAGAGCAACTCGGGAGAGGAAGGCAGCGCTGCTGTTCTGCTCTGCAGGTCCAAAGGTTTCCTGCTGGGATGGTTAACTTTACACTGAAAAGGGCTGCGAATGGGTTTCTCAGGGCCTCGTTATTCACTGCATTATTCATTAAAGTTTGTTTTGAATTACAGTACATTTAAAGGATTTTTTAATTAACCCTGTCAGTACACGAGCCGTGTGATTCACACAGATTTAAGGTGAACGTATGTTCACAGATTACAAAGAAACTGTTGTAGGCATGAAGTGAAAATTCATCCAGAGCACGTAGAAGTGCTAAATCACAGGTGAATGGACCTGCTTGAAATTCTTGAAAGAAGCTAAAAAAAAATATTCAAGAATCTGAAGCAAGCCCAGTCCTTATTTTATGACACGTCTCCAGATGATCATATTTCTTATTCTTCTTCATATTTAGAATTAGCAATTCACCATAACTGTCTTCCTGTGTAGGTGAGTCCGGTTGCAGGACCTCTGGACGGGGGCACGCTGGTCACCATCCAGGGCCTGAACCTGGGTCTGTCCTTCTCTGAGCTGGAGGGCAACGTGGAGGTGGCGGGCGTGCAGTGCACCCCACGGGAGGAGGGCTACATCACTGCAGAACAGTAAGAGAGCGACTCCTCCCCTCGCCTGCTCAGACATGTTCGTACTGTACCGTGCACAGACGTACTGTACAGATGCAAAACACGAGAAAACACACACACACGCAGTCTCTTTCCCTCTCTCACGCTACATTTCCTCACCGACACTAGCGCAGTCTGTGAATAAGCTGGAGCCCAGTGATGCCTCATCTCATCAGGTTGTAGGATTGTGTGTGTGTGTGTCTGTGTGTGTGCGTGTGTGTGTGTGTGTGTGTGTGGGGGGGGGGGGGATCGGGCGCTTTGCATTGCTCTGGTGCAGTCGGAGCCAAAGGAAGAGACAGTCTTTGTGTCGTTGTCGTTATGAGGCTGTCAGCACAGCTGTAATTGAAATGCGCTGCATGTCGCTGACTGGAGGGACAATCTGTTAGCCATGTGTTTCTCTCACAGCCATGTAATGCGATTGGGCTCAGGCTGCAGGGACTTTATTTATATCCTTGTAAAAAAAAAAAAAAAAAAAAAAAGGAAAAAGAACAGAACATGCCAGCAGAAAATTGGAAAAGTCTCGTGATGTATGAATAGAAGGGCTGGGCAGGGACGATTCATTGGGTGCTCTTATTGTATCGGGGGAACACAGAGTTTCTTGCGCAGAGCCGTGCGTTCAGCGGGGCCATTCATTTGGCACACGCAGTGCTTTAAAACATGGCATTACAGCTGTTACAACCATTAATTTCAGCATGGGGTCAGTTGCTATAATGACTTATTCATGGCACACTTTATCTTATTGACCTGACAGACAATACTGATTTATTGAAGAAACCCCTATGTTGTCATGGCAACCGGAGGTAATGGTGGGTGGCAATCGTGCTGGAGATGGGGAGGGATGTAGTTTATCATTTGAGTTATATTGCTGTTATAGGTTTCCCATTAGGAAGAAAGATGGCCCTCTGTATTGACCCACAACTTCTATGAAAGTCTGCTTCATGCACACCGGCCAGCAGAGGCCATCTTCCCCCAGTGCAATTCATAACAAATGTGATACACTTGGTGTGTCTGTGTATGTGTGTGTGTGTGTGTCTGGCTTGCGTTATTACTTGTATGCAGAACAATCTGTCACATGACTACGTTTTTGTGCACCCACATTCATGTATTTGCGTCTCTTGTCTCGACAGGATCGTGTGCGAGATGGCTCCGGCTCCTAAATCGAGCGTGCCGGGTCCAGTGAAGCTGTGCGTCGGCGAATGCAGACCGGAACTACGCGCGCAGTCCTCCCAGATCTACTCCTTCGTGGTAATTCTGACACAGAAACGCGCCTGAAGTGCTTGCAACGAGTTAGGCTGCACATGTGATTGCAGGTGAAAGCCGACAACCAATTTGACCTGTTGGAGCCGCTGCAATCAATTAACTGAGGAGGAAGGCAGAATCATTAAAAATAAGTATAACACAGATTGTGCCTATTAAGTCCATCATCATTAAGAGCACATTTCTAATGGTTTGTGGCTGCTTATGGCTAATGAAAAGAACAGTGTGCTTTAATGCATTCAAGGTAAGAAAAATCTGTTCTTCAGAAGGTGCAGTGTATTATCAGTGTCTTTTTTAGTGTTTTTGATGGGAGTCAAACTTCATTAAACTATTCATTTTGCTGCAGAGGCTCTTTGTTCTACCTTGTTAACAGTTTTGTTGTTGAATTCGCAGTTCCACAGTGGCTAATTCAGCCAAGGTCGGCAGAACAGGATTTTTTCTGAATCAGAATCAATCCATAAGACATGCTGTATTCTGTCTGACCTTTGTTGAATGAAACATTCATGAATTTTGGCTCTCCGCAGACCCCTTCGATGCTAGCGCTGACCCCGGGCCGAGGACCTGAATCCGGGGGCACCAAGGTCACCATTGTCGGGGAGAATCTCGGCGCCGGAAGCACTGTGAACGTGTACTTCGGTAATCAGACCTGTGAGCTGTACAGGTGAGTCAGGCGATAACAGAAGCTCCTGATGCTATCTTAAACTTACATTCCTTAAGACTCTGCATTCGCAGACATTAAAGGTATTAAACATTTAGCCTTTCCAACTCTCAGTGAAACACAGTAAGAGATCGCTCTATTTAAAGAAGCACACTTTAGATACAATTAAATGTCCCGGCGTTAAATGAAAAGTCTTATTAATGATTTGTGAGGAGGTGATGAAACCCGCAGCGGTAGGTATTTTTCTCTGTATATTTATAGGTATCTATTTAAAGTTCAAAATGCCTCACATAGAAGGAGTCAGGAGGGTGAGGCAAGGAAGCCATTAGCTGGAGCACCCTCTAATTACAGTGTTCCATCCCTAATGTGTCTGTAACAAGGAGGAGATGGGACGGTCTATAATGAATCCTCCTCTCATATAGTAATGTGCATGGCTCATAGCTGCGTGAAGTCGGGGGATTTGCCACTGCAGCAGCGAGTGGGCAGTCACAATCAAAAGCATGAATAAATCACCCTTTTGGTACTCCCACCAGGAGGACCATGTCGGAGATTGTGTGCTTCTCTGCGCCGTCCATGACGAAAGCCGGGCCGGTGCAGGTCAGCCTGAGCGTCGACCGGGCCAGAGTTCCCGGGAGTCTGGCCTTTGAGTACATAGAGGACCCCACCGTTCAACGCATTGAACCCTTGTGGAGCATCACCAGGTAACGCTGATCAAGAGAGTCCTGCACTGACAGCTCATCTGTATGGAGCTGACACAATTTTCCTGACATTTTTGTTACGATCTTGATACCTCACACAGTCCACAGACAGCACGGCAGGGCCCATCTCACACAAGCAATCACTTAGTGTACCAATTGCATGCAAATGGTAGCAGTGTCACAATTAACAAATGATAGTTGCTTGCAAATTGTGGATAAATTTGGCAGTCCTACAGGGCTCTCGCATGCGTGTGGGTCGGAAATACGGTGTAAGTTTTGATTAATGCTATGATTAATGTGAGAGGAAGCAATCTAATTTTGCTAATTGCGGCATTGCAGCACATAAGCTCTATTTTAAACATACACTATGCAACACGCACCCAAATGACTGCGTGTTGCAAAACAAATAAGAACACGGTCTATCTGTCTGTATCTTTTTTTTTTGTTTTGATTTACATTTTCTACCTAGGTGTTTCTGATAAAAATCAAATAATATGACCCCCCTCCTCCCCCATCCACCAATATGTGGTGGCCTTCCTTGTACAGATTGTCACGGTGGCAATCTGTGATGTGGGCAGTCTGACAGGGTTACAGGGAAACTGATGGTGCTCTGTTATAACAAGGTTGTAATATCTAATCAGTGATTTTTAAATGAGTGCTTTTATTTATGCTACATTTTGAAATACTCCTCCTGGATCCCACAAAATGAGCGAGATCGGTGCTTATATTACAATGGAAAAGTGGATTTGCTGCATAAACACTTCTATCACGGTTACCTGTATTCCTCTAAATAAAAGATGGCACTTAATTCGGTTTTTGGGTGGGATTACCCAGCACTATGTCCCTGCAGATTAGACTTCAGAGAGACACCCTGGCCCTCAGCCTAGTGACAGGAGGAGCTTTGTGGAGCTGCAATCAAGAGCCCTCATCATGAATGTGCAGTCCCACTATGTGGCCCTACAAGCTTAGGTAGCCTTTGAAGTGTAAGAAGAGAAGGATTGGCACTCTGTCAGACTGACTGGCCAGTTTTTTTAAACCTTTTTTCTTCATTTCATTCTTCCCCACTTTGTCTCTCTGCTCTGCCATACTACAGTTTTCTAAACTCACTCAGGTTATGCAAAGATTAGAGAGTGTTGTTTATTTTAATCACATCTAGCGGAGATATACAAACAAGCAGAACCTGTATTCATGCTATGCCAGCCTCACAGTCATGGATGAATATAAAATAGCAGCCAGCTGGTTCACCGTTTGATCTGGCTCCTCTGCCCAATAACAAAGAGCGAGCTGCCATGCCAGCTATACCTCCTCAAACCTGCATTAATGCAGTTTCTCCGGAAAATGTTGGCTTTGCAAGTTAAAAAGATTGATCTCTCTGCGGTCGTCGCTATAATTAAATCACGACGAAGAGGCAGTTTGCGTTCATTTATGGGCTACCTGCAGATGAAGTGGTGTGCTTGTATGTGCATGCTTATGTGGGTTTGCCCAATAATTCATCTTGTTTATGAATAAACTTGTTCCTTCCTTGAAAACAGCGGACACACAACCCTGACGGTGACCGGAACGAACTTGGATGTAGTTCAGGAGCCACGGGTCAGAGTCAAATACGCCGGCCATGAATCTGTAAACGTGAGTGTGACAGCTGCTAAGATACTTCCCTCAACCTTCACTGTTGGTCCTTACTCAGAAATGTCACAGTTAAGTCATCCTGTTTGACAAATTACTAGTTATAACAGGGCGGGTTTGCTGCTGTGGTCAAATTGACTTTTTGTTGCTACATGCTGATTTGTACTGACATTTCCAAAAAGTAGCCTAAAGCGGAGGCTTTCAGAGTGGGCGGCTGGCCTCCACAGGGGGGCTCCAAACTGTTTCAGGGGAGGTTCAGCGAATGGAAGTGGTAAAATATTGCATTGGTTATCAGAAGGAGATCACACAGAATAGTCCAAATGTGCGTGATTTGGTTAGAAGATATAGTTCTGAGATAAAGTCGTTGTGGAGAATTTGACTGTTCTTCTCACTTTCCAGTCAGAAAAGAATGAATGCCTCTGGACAGACCTTTTTTTTAAATGTATTTTGTGCAGTCTGACAGCAATATTAGGCTGTCTTGGCTAAACTGTTGAGTGTCTATGAGATCAAATAAAGACAGATAGGAAGTTTTCCCTGAGGGGAGGCCCACAGTCTCAGCTTTTGAAATATCTGGCTGAAAGTATTTTTGCAGTATTTTTTTCACTTATGCTAGGGTGACAGGTTGGTTCAGAGTTAGTTTAGTATTGAGGATGAAATATTGCATACTTACAGAACTACCAAAGTGTGAACAAAGTCTGAAAAATAAGCCGTCCCTGCACCAAACAGGGTGGAGAGCAAAAATAACCAGCGAGAACTTGAAATTCTGTGGCATAATCTAACAGGACGTAGTCTGTAATATGGGGATGTAAGATGAAGTCATGTATAAGTAAAGGCTTTAGACAGAGGTTGCTGGATAGAGCGGTTCACTCTAAAATGAGATTTGGTGTACAGCTCAGGTTTGGGAGGTGATTTATGGAGCTGATTCTGCTCGCCTGAGCTCCTTAGGCAGGTCACTTCAAAGTGATTGATTGTTCTAAAGTGTTGGGGCTCCTGTGGCAAAAGTCCAGTCACCTTTAGCCCAAGTTTTTCCACTTTGGAGCAGTCAGGAAATCGCCCGAGGATCTGAGACTGCAAGCAGGGTTGAAACTTCTGGAGGGAATTTCTGGCTTGACCTTGAAGGGGATCAATATAATCTTAAAAATCTATTTTAAAAAGGTAATAGTGAAACCATGCCAGGAAAGGATTAGGATCTGTTACTGATGCCAAAATACAGACAGAAGATAAGGTAAATATTAAATGAAAGCGTGACAGTTTCTTTAAATCAATAGATCATATATGTATATATGTGAGTTTATACTGAGAGGATAAAAGTTCAAAATTTTTTCCAGGGACTTGGTACAATTTCTAACTTTTCATTTACTGTATATTATCGACACAGCCGTAGGAAGAAATGCTGTATGGAAAGAAAACTTGAAAGAGAAAAAAAAAAACAAGATGGCGGCCTCTAAAGATTTAGGAACTTCACGTAAAATGCATTTGAAGAACAGGCGCTTCTCTTGTGTGGACAATGTTGTGTGTGAGAGACATGCCCCGAGCCAATTAAATGGTGTGTTAATGATGCCAGCCCAGAATTTGAGCCAGTCAATTAAAACTGCATGTTTTACAGTGTCACTGGCAGCACCGAGATCTGAAGGGATTAAAGCTGAACTTTGACCCGAATCAGCAGCTAAAAGAGGGTCATTGGTAAATTTAATGA
Organism: Amniataba percoides; assembly: GCA_037176925.1. NCBI lineage: Eukaryota > Metazoa > Chordata > Actinopteri > Centrarchiformes > Terapontidae > Amniataba > Amniataba percoides. The sequence continues at coordinate 6,153,726 of JBAJHX010000096.1, forward strand.
GGGCAGCCTCTTTATCGCACATATCTCCAAAACAGAACTGGAATTGCTTTAAAATGTTTTGAGTCACAAAAGAAGTTAATTGACTTGAAACAACTTTCTGTAAAACCTTAGATAAAAACTGAGGCTTAGAAATTGGCCTGAAGCTTCGGGAATTCAAGGCATCTGCTTGATTTTGAGAAGGATTTTCAAGAACTACAGAAGACAACAGAAAGTGCATGCCGATTTCAGTACCAAATTACCAATAACTAATGACGGCATTGAGAAAGCTGTTTTAGGAACTTGGTTTCAACGCCATCAAGAGAGTGAGTTATTGGTTTCATAAAAAAAAACATCCCCTATTAATACGACATATGAGGCACGAGTCAGTGCAGACAGGCAGAAGGTCGAAAACATGAGAGCGTATGGATGGGAGGAGGCAAATATGCTGCGAATACCACAGCAGCTGACATATAGATAATGAACAGACATATGGATAACCTTAATCTCAATTTATGTGGCTGAACATCACAGAGATTTGTCAGTACATTCATGTTAATACACAAGCTGAATAATATTAACACGCTCCATTGGATTCACATCTGGTTAATGAAAAATGACTGAGAATAGTCATTTTTATCACATAAGAGCATGAAGTGCAACATCTGTTCAGATCTGCTCTGCAAAAGTGGTTTCTAGATTTATTAAAAAAACTGCAAGGGGCATTCATTTATTACCTTGAGCTGTTCACAGAAGGTGGAATTAACAAGTAGTAGAAAATTTTAACTGCTTTTACTAAATACATTTCTGAAGGTACAATATTGACTAAAGAATTTCCGCTAAGGATTTAAAAATTGACCTTTTTTATAATTAACCTGTACAGAGATAAATAATGTATGTTTTTCAATAATTTATACAATCATTAATCATGCAGCAAACAACTCTGTGAGCCACTATACCATTAAATATGTGTATATGGTCTGGTTTTCCTGTCCCTCACTAGGTCTAATGATGGGTACTGTATGCGCTGCATGTAACCCGAACACCTGGTTTGATTCCTCTCCAGGTGTGCAAAGTGCTGAACACGACCACCATCAGCTGCTTCGCCCCCTCCCTGAAGGCCGAGTACACCTCCGACCAGGAGACGATCAAACACGTGGACGAGTTCGGCTTCGTCTTTAACAACGTCCAGGCGCTGCTCACGTACAACAACACGAGCTTCGTGTACTACCCCAACCCTTACCTGGAGCCCCTCAGCCTGTCGGGGGTCCTGGAGCAGAAACCGGGAGCTCCGATCATACTCAAGGTACGTCAGAGGAGCTCTCACGTCCTACTACTATAAAGTTTCATTTATTTTGGTCATGTTTTTTTTTTTTTTGTGCTAACTTTCTGGTACTAACAGTGACATATACTGTATACTCTGCCCTCACTACTGCCCATTCAATGAGCAACAAATTTGATCACATCTGTTATATATATTCCTTAACATGTTTTATAATGAAATTAATCTTGACCCTTTTTTTTAAAGTGATAAAAATCTTGAAAAATTATTAATTATTAAAAGTATTTTTTTTCCAGTGGGTTTATTGGCGTTGGCTTTGTTGGTATTATTGTTATCATTATTCAGTACAGACTGAACAGACTCAGTTTTCCAGATATACATTAAAAACTAGTTTGAACGTGTATTTTTATGAAGACATAGCATATTACTGTAATGGCACCGTGATCGAAGACTAATTTATCATCACACTAAATATTCATCTAATTGTTAGTAATGGGGTAATGAGAGAGCAGTGAGGTATAAACAATGTTTATTAGGACTTTTTGTTTCTGACAACTTTTGGATGATAAATGTGCAGCAGGAATATTAAGAGGAGGATTAATGCCATTACATTACATTATTTTATGTCTATAACTGGTGGAGTTTATCTGGAAGAACTGCATTTCCCATGACACTCCCTGTGAACTCCTGTGCTTTCCCATCAAGTGAGATTTTCTTCTAATTCTTGTAGTTTCTGGAACAGATTTGTCCATCTGCCTTTCACTTTTACACCATGTGCCATTGCGCATCTTTACTGTAGCTCCGTTTGTCCTGGAGGAACAGCGTGGCAGATTGGTTGGCATCTCCAAGCAATCTGCCTTTGTTAGGTAAAATAATTTAGAAGATTTCCTGCAAAGTATGACTCAGGGGCTCAAAGTGGAGAATGCATCACGAAAAAACTCACTCACGACAATCTTCTCCAAGATGGTTAATTACAGTAATTACACTAATACCCCAAAAATTGCATGGTAATAATATATCGAGCTTAAAATATTACATATAGGATCCGCAAGAAAAGATGTTACAATGAAGAAACCTTTTAGAAGCAGAGTAAATCACTGTACAAACTATTATTTTCTGCAGTTTTTGTATATGCCTCTTTGCTGCTGTGACTGTGCTGCAGGGACGTAACCTGGTGCCGTCAGCATCCGGAGGAGCCAGGCTGAATTACACAGTGCTGATTGGAGATACGCCCTGTTCTCTCACCGTGTCGGACACTCAGTTACTCTGCGAGCCACCGAACCTCACCGGGCAGCACAAAGTCCTGGTAAGTCTGAGAGTGTTTACGCCTGTTTTGCCTTTTTCCCTCTCTCTGTTCTCTCCGCCTGTGCATCTGACTGCCCATCTGCGCGGATGTGGGTCACTGTCTGTAGGTCAGCGCTCGTCTGTGCGTCGCTGTGTTTGTGGGTCACCGACGGGCTTTCAGTTAGTCGCTGGCTTTCTGTCATTGTCTGTCACTCATGGTCTGGTAGGTTCCCAATTACAGCACATTGCCCTGCAGAATTATTGACAGGCACGCTTGCAAATAATGAGAAAAGAGCTGTGAAAAGAAAACTAAGCTGGTGCGCCGGGAACTTTTATAAATTGTTTTCTTCAAAGGCGACTGTTCATGAAAATGGTCCATATCTCCATTGTATTTTCCTATTTAATTCTTCAGCAGCAACATTTTGAATTCACAGCCAGCCTTTTTCATTAATGATTTTTTTTGTTGTTGTTTGAGTATTTTCAACAAGGTCTTGAAATACTGTGCTTGTGCCTGTTTTATTATCATTATTATTATGCAGGTCCAAGTAGGAGGACTCCACATCTCTCCGGGAGAGGTTCACATCCGGTCTGATAGCCTGCTCACCGTTCCTGCTATCTTCAGCATCACGGCTGGAGGAGGGCTGCTCCTCATCATCGTCATTATAGTCCTGCTGGCCTACAGGCGGAAGTCGCACGAGAACGATCTCACTCTGAAGCGCCTGCAGATGCAGATGGACAATCTCGAGTCCCGAGTGGCTCTCGAGTGCAAGGAAGGTGAGTGAGATTGATCTGAGATCTGTTGATTAAACTCACACTCCCAAAGGAGCGTTTCATTTGTAGTTGCCTTACAGCGCCATCTATTGAGAGCTGATGATCTCACTGATTTACTAACTAAATGATTTATTTGAACCTATTTATTCATGTATATTGGCTGGGTAATGACTGAAAGACTTCCTGAACACATCAATAAAGCTAGATATGGGTACTTATTTATTATGCATATATTATATATTTAAGATGAAAGGTTTTGGGAAATTTTTAACTGCACTAAAGTACCAAAGTTTATCTAAACCATCTAAAATCCATCACTGTTTGTCATCACTTTACGGTCTTAAAAGTCATATTAGTATTTATCAGAAAAATAAAATCTGACAAACTGTTTGACATCCGTTTCTGTCATACGCAGCCTTTGCAGAGCTGCAAACAGACATCAACGAGTTAACCAGTGATCTGGACCGAGCTGGCATCCCCTACCTGGACTATCGCACTTACGCCATGAGGGTTCTCTTCCCGGGCATCGATGATCACCCTGTGCTCAGAGAGCTGGAGGTAAGTAACCTCTGAAGCACGGCTGCAGTACTTGAATCCAGTTTCATCCATTTTTTCTGACATCTTGACCTTAAGGCTTCAGTATACTCCTAAACTAAATTGATTTTGGCTTGTTGGCAAGTGCTGTCAAACTGCTGTCGAACAGAGCAGTGTGAGCAAATGTCAGCCTACTCGCTGCGCTTTGAGGTCTTTTGGTTTAATGATGTCCATTCCAGCGAGAAGAGCCTGGGAGCAGATTTTATTGGGAGTTTGTTCTGACTCTTATCTCTTTACGGTAAAAACTTTCGAAAAAAGGATTTTTTTTACACCTAATACAAAACAGTTTATTTTCTTTATTTTGTGTGGTGTGTGTGTGTGTATAGCGGTGGTGATGTTTTTATGTATTCCTTTGTTGAAAATGTTCTGTTTGTTGCTTATATTGTGCTGATCCTGGGCAGGATTAGTTTTGTTCTGACTTTGGTCTCATCCTCATCATATTTCCCCATGGATCTCCTCTCCTTGCAAACTCAAGAGGACCTGGTTTTTAAATTTTCTTTGACACGGCCAAGGTTGTTTTTATTATTGTCCTAAACTCGAGGGTTTCTGCCTGAAGCACTCTATACCTGATTTTGAAGAAAGTCTGATGACGACCCATTTCCATTATTCGCGAAACAACTTGTCAGGTACTCGAGTTTAAAAATTGAACTGGTGCTGCCAATTATAGTTGTTCTAATCAAGCCTTTATTATGGCCACAATGACTTCAAAATATCTCTGTGCCACGGAGCCTCTGTGATTGCAGCTTAAACATCCTCACTCTTTCATTAAAGCAACGGGCCCTTTGTTTGTCACATAAAAATGAAGTTTAGTTGAAGTATTTTCTCGAAAAACATTATGACTTTAGAAACCATGACTAAAAAAGTTCTGCGGCAGGGACAGATGTGTCAGGGCCTCCTGGGATGAGCCTGTGACCGCACCGCTGGGCCTGTTTTGCACTTGAACCTTAAGACGGCCTCTAAGCATTTTAGTGTGTATTTCCATCTTTGTTCATGTTCCTCCATCTATGTTTTGACTGTTCTTATCCTTGACTGGGTATTACCTAATGAGCCTGTGCATCCTGTGTGTGTGTGTGTG
>JBAJHX010000096.1:6158807-6181615 GCA_037176925.1 Amniataba percoides
TGTGTGTGTGTGTGTGCAAAAACGCATGATGCGTGTAGGTGCCGGGGAGCGGACAGGCGAATGTGGAGAAAGCCTTAAAGCAGTTTGCTCAGCTGGTGAATAACAAGGTTTTTCTGCTGACGTTCATCCGTACACTGGAGCTGCAGCGCTCCTTCTCCATGCGCGACCGCGGCTACGTCGCCTCGCTCATCATGACCGCTCTGCAGGGGCGGCTGGAGTATGCCACGGACATCCTCAAACACCTGCTGTCGGACCTCATAGAACGCAACCTGGAGAGCAAGAACCACCCGAAACTGCTCCTCCGCAGGTAAAGCAACAGTCTCACACCATCTGCTCATACGGCGCATGTTCTTTACAAAGGGTGATAACGTTTTTCATTTTGTGTTATCTGACGTTTTGGAAAGACGTGCATCATTTTTCTTGAGCTGAATATCCCCCTTTTGGAATTGGAGTTAAGATATCGCCAAAGAAGAAAAGCTTGTGTCTTTTCACTTTAGTGGAGAAGCTACAGGCTGGGTGATAGTTGCATCTTTTACTAGGAAAGACAAATCACATAACTTTAGATGGAGATATCACTTTTTATGACATCAATTATTGCACATTAAAGTACAGGGTTTGATGAGTCATGTACACTGCAAATTTCAGACGCCAAAATTGGACTTGGAATAAAGCCCCACAATTTCATGCTCACTTTCTCTGTCCACATTTCTCACTTTAAACCAGAGGCCTTTTTTCTGTCAGAAACCTGACCGGCTGTGATCGGTGCTGCTTATCTTTTGGCATAGATAATTCCTTTGTGCATTGTTCTTTCCGGCCCAGTTACCGCACTTCCGATGGATGAGTAACTAGGCCAAACGAAGGAGAGCCCACCTCTGTTCAGCTTTGTTTTGTGCAGCGGCGTGAAACAGCCGTTACGAGTCTGAGAAACCGGGTGCCTGAGCAGACAGGTGAAAGACAGCGGAGGTAAAAGTGATAGAGAGTGGGAGGGACCGGCAGAGGAAGCGAACCTAATGGGGAAGAGTGAGTGCAGCGGCGGCAGAGTTGTTGTCAGTCTGACTTATCTTCTGTGTGCCACTCATGAAACATTCAGCTGTAGCTCACGTTTCTTCCCCCCGTCACCTCTCCTCTCCTCCCTTCTCTCGCCTCTCTCCTCCACCTCTGGTTATCTGCCGATTGTTTTCCCAGCGCTGAGGCTAGCCTGCTGAATGTTTCATGAGGTTTTTTTTTTTTTCTCCTTCCCTTCCTCCTTTTTTTTTGGGAAAAAGAGGGCTCTCTCAATCCGAAGCGCACACTCATTAAATATAAGGACAGGTTCACATGGGAGCCGGTACAACAAGAACTTTTTTTAGCCCAAACATGCTGCTTTTGGGGAAAGGCTCTAAAATGTAATGGGTTGCCATCAACAGAAGAGTCAACACAGGTTAGGGTTGAAACACAGGTAAGGACCGAAAAAGACAGACAGAGAGACAGCAGGGGAAGGAAAGTGACTGGCGGCTGTAAAGCTGCAGGCTTTGGATCAGATTCAGATTAGAAAGGGCTTATATGCCATTTTGGGGGGGTACTGTCGCGCGATTTAAAGGATTTACGACATAAAATCTTTCCCATCTGCACTCATGTAAAGTAGCTAAGTGCAGACTCAGCGAGGAAGAAGCAGTGTGAAAAGGCCCTGAAGTGGACGTCTAAGTTGTGTCTGCACAAGTGTGTCATGACCCACATATGTTCTGCACTAGCAGCACTTAACTTACAGTATATCGGAGTATCTGTCCTCTGAGACCGAGCGGCTGAGTAAGGATGCTATTTCTCTGTAAACTCTGTGTCATGTTTTTTTGGTTGGTTTTTTTTTTTTTTGGTTCCGACAATGTCAGGCTCTTCTACATCTTAAATAATAAAAGAATAATCAGAGCACTCCAGCTCTCTGCGGGACGTCTTTTGCTAACAAATGAGTGTGCTTTCTTCTTGTCTTGCAGAACAGAGTCTGTGGCGGAGAAGATGCTGACAAATTGGTTTGCCTTCTTGCTACACAAATTTCTCAAGGTAAAATAAAATCTCTTTCACGCTTCATCTCTACAGGTGTCAGTGATATCGTACACTGTGACAATGCTTCTTAAAATAATTAGCATTGATTTTGAAACAGACCGCTGTGTATGTTTTTGTTGTCGCTGTCATTTTAACACTGATACTGATGAGTATTATGGACCTTGCGGAGGGATAATGGTTACCTGTGGGGTCAAACTTATCTCCAGATTGGTGATCCGAAAGGAGAAAAAAAAGCTCCATTTCATTGCATTTGATGTGTCATGCTCCAGTTTCAGAGACTCATGGTCTGTGCTGATGAATACTGATCTTGTTCCTTCCCCTCACTTCCTCCCTGTGTCTTATTTTTCCTCTCTCCCACCTTTCACTCTAATCCCTGGGTTTCCTTCCAAAACAAAGGAGTGTGCTGGCGAGCCTCTGTTCATGCTGTTCTGTGCCATCAAACAGCAAATGGAGAAGGGACCCATAGACTCCATCACGGGAGAGGCGCGCTATTCCCTCAGTGAGGACAAACTCATTCGACAGCAGATTGAATACAAGACGCTGGTGAGTCATAAAGACATTAAAAAAGAAGGGGAAAAAAAGTTGTCTGTATTCATTTTTTTGCACATCTCTCTGCAAAAAGCCTTGACAGATCTACAGAAATGTGTCGCATGCCCAGGCTGTGGCTGTAATTTTGTGACTGCCTTGAATATTTGGAAGGCTTCAGTTTCATTATGTCCATCTCGTCAAGCTCACAGAGCTCAAGACAACATTTCTTCAAAACAAACGGAGAAAATAACACCTTTCACTGTTGACACAGCCGTCTAATTAACCGTTTGACCCCAGCAAAACATCAGTGTGCTTGTCGGCATTATTTGAAATTTTATTAAATTGAAAGTCCCTTTTCACAGCATAAAAGGACTGCTACATTTCTTCACCTGCCTTAACTGCAAGGGCATAATGTGCGAGGAGGCTCATGTTGTGGCCTTATGATCCCATCTCTGCACATACAAACATCCCCTCTAATCTGCAGCAGTCTCTACAGCAGAGACAAGGATCTGACCCGTTGCTGACTTCTCACTATAATATATTGTATTCGTTTGGCAGACAGCTTTTGTATAAAGTTACTTTTGTTTTTCCACGCACACACTGATGTGATGGTGATTTGGGGTTCAGTGTCTTGCTTAAGGACGCTTGTGGTCTCTGTAGTATTCAGGCTTCCTTTTCTTCTATCCCACCCACATTGTAAATTTAATGGTTTGAAGTTTAACAATGGCTCTTTTCTAACCATCTAGTGTGCTTAAGTTTCTCTATGCCTGCTGAGCTTTAACAAGTCTAGCTACTTAAATTAGTTCAGAAATGAATGAAGTGGAATAGAAATACAACACGATAAATAAAATCAACTGAGTCTAAAAATACTGAGTTGTGTATGCAGATCAGTGAAGAGTCGTGTGGTAGGAAGGACCACCTGTGTAACACAACAGGCCTCTTTCTTTTTACCTTTCCATTAAAATTAAGCTGGCGGGTTCCTCCACCAGCCCGTCAGAATAAGTTCCCCCTCAGGCTTTAGCTCCAACGCAGAGCCAGCCAGCGACAGGATGACAACTCTCTGATATCCATGTCGGCGAGCCTGAGAGGCTGTGTCTCATTACTTGTTTAATGCCCCTGCTAGAGCTGCACAGCCACATCCTGGAGGTGTGAAATTACATTTCTGGCCCGAGATCCTCTCCACCAGGACAGTTTGGTGAGGAGCAGGCAATGAAAGGACTTTTTCTTAGCAAGCAACGCCTTTCTCTCTTCCTCTTTCTCTTCCTCCCCTCTAACCCCCTCCCCCGTCCTCTCTATCCATCCTGGATCCCCAGACGCTGAGCTGCGTGAACCCCGACAACGAGAACAGCCCGGAAATCCCAGTCAAGGTGCTCAACTGTGACACCATTACCCAGGTGAAGGAGAAGATCCTGGACGCGGTGTATAAGAACATGCCCTACTCCCAGCGACCACGGGCTGCGGACATGGACCTCGGTGAGGCTGCGCTGGGTGCAATCACGCTGCGACAGACTCATTTCATGATGCTAATTGTGCTGCACATTCTGAGATGAAACACAGATTGAAAATTTGCCATGGCACATCTTATGCTGGAACGATGACAGCTGGCAAGAATACAGTAGAGAGTGGGCACGTCGGGGGAGTTATCGCAGATGTTTCACTTAAGACGTGTGACATTAACAAAGGGCTCAACATCAGTTTCTGGAAAACAACCACACCTGTTTACAGCCCCAACCGGAGCAACACTCACCAGCACTGACGTTAAACCTTTATGACAGCTCACCTACACTCAGGCTTTACGCCCACAACTTGTCATCCAACGCTGAATGACTCGACACAAATCCAGCTGACACGCACCTTCAAAGGCGCGTAAATAAGATAACTTGTAGGTAGTGGATGATTTTGCCTTTGGGTTTGTAGTTTTACACCTTAAGGGGCTTTCACGGGTTTGGGATTTGGAGAGGATCAGTTTCTCCTTGTTGCTTTGGGCAGCTTAAATATCCATGAAGACACAGTGCCATTTGTGTTTTGTTTGCAGAACCTCTTTAATTGTCAGGGAGAAATGTACAGCACGCCGTCCTGGTGACGTTTCTGACAGCCTGCAGAGTTTCAGAAAATACGAGCCTACCTCGTACGCAAAGATAATGCGACCTCACCTGCAGTGCGGAGGGACAGTGAAAGACAAACGATGGACACGTGACAGTATATAGCTGTCAGGCAAAAACAGCTGTCAGGATACCCTGAAATGCCATAAGTCACACATTCACTATTGATTGTGTTTTCCTGCAGAGTGGCGGCAGGGCAGAACAGCTCGTGTGGTCCTGCAGGATGAGGACATCACCACCAAGATAGAGAGCGACTGGAAGAGACTCAACACACTCATGCACTACCAGGCCTGTTGATAATATTAATACTATCACTGCAACCAAATATTCTTTCTTTATTGTCAGTGAATTAAATGCTACTTGATTGTTTTGTCTATAAACTGTCAGAGAATAGTGAAAAATGGCCATCACAGTTTCCAAAAGTCTCAACTGCTGCGTAAACGGTGATAAACAAAGAAAAGCAGAAAATACTCATAATTAAAAGCTGGTAAATGTTCAGCATGTTAGTTTGAGAAGTGATTCAAACTGTTAATGTGCAATCAAAACAGCTGTAGATTAATCTTCTGTCAATCTGCTCATTTTTCCAGCTCAATTAATAACTAAGCTTACAAAGCTTTTTCACTCCTACTCCTACAAACCTTGAATCTTTTTCTAACATTTTTTTAAAAAACTGCAATTATCCAGTTGCTCAAGGGCACCGCAGCAGATATTGTTGATGAGGGACAGAACATTACTCATTCATATTCATATCACTCATCTCACCCCTGCCAACATTTTTTCAACCTCCCGGTCACAAGCACGCTTAGTCAACCGAACATTGACTTGCTTCGGCTCATAAATACGACTACACAGGTCACCAACCTCGGATGAGTCATCCTGTTCCTTTGTCAGTCAAAATGTTGTCTTGACTATGAGCTTCAGGCTGACTGTACCACACACATACAGCCAATATTTCAAAGCAGCACGCTTTGCTTTATACAATGAGGGAAATAATGACAAAGGAATGGTGCATTTTCTGCAGTAAAAAGCCTGTCTTGTCAAAAGTACCATGTACTTCCTCTTATCTGTCGAGGAGATAAACAATTTCGCTCATTCATTTTTAATCTATCTGCCAGGTGTAGAAATGTTTGTTTCGTTTATAAGCTGCATATACGTTAGATTTATTTGTAGCTCATGCAGAACAGTAGTGTGAATTTTCTTCACGCTGCAGATGACCTGCATGCTCACGTCGAGCACAGCTGCAGTGTACAGTGTTTACCTGGAACTACTGCACAGCTCAAACGCTTTCAGTGAGCACAGATTTAGTCCTTCTAACCATAAAACATTCAGCACCCAATGATTTCTATTCAGACAAACACGTGCATATTTCACTGATTTTTATACACATGTGGGTGTGTGGGTTTTAGTTTGCAAAAATACTTCAGACAGCTCACAGTAAGAGCCCCCATATCAGACAACATCAAGACCAGACGCCCCCGTTAGAAAGAGGGAATCTTAAATAAAAAAAGCGAGGATCGACACACACCCAATATTGAACTCAATATAATAAATCTTCTTTCACCGAGTCGTGAGAGATTCAGTTCAACTTTTAGTTCAAGTTGGAAGGTTGATGTACAGCTCAGTCAACTGCAGCAGATATTTAGTAAGTATTTAAATATGAATAGGTAGTTCGAGTGTCGAGCTCATGATGTCAGCAAATATAGATTTCTTTTTTTATAGAAGATTTTACTTTAACCAGAGGCAAGAACTTTGCGCGTTTGCCTTTCCCCCCAGTTTTAATTTCAAACTACCCTTTAAATTCCAGTCATGATTACTTTTTATCAACAGCTGCAAGCCAGAAATTCATATAAATAATAGGCGGCTTTACCTCTGTCCTCCAGGTGTCTGAGCGCTGTGTGGTAGCCTTGGTGCCCAAACAGATGTCCTCTTTCAACATTCCCTCCTCAGCCAGCTTCCCTCGTAGCATCAGCAGATACGGTCAGTACTGTTTGAGAAATGCAAATACTTAACATTCATCCAACTTACAGCGGCGTTGCACCATCTGTTCCTGTCACTCATCAGGCTTTCATACAGCCGATATTGTTATTTCACACATTAAACAAAGAGACGCAAGATGAGTTTCAAAGATATTTGACAGAACAAAGTCGAGACACATTCTGTCACCTTTAAAACAACTTCAGGTTGTAACATTTTAATTTAGAGCTAATCAAATAAAATGTGATTTATTTCATCTTTACACTATGTGGTGAATGTGTATTTTTTATAAATTGAAAGAAATGTAGTCCTATCCCTTTAAATACATATAAGCTACATCTGTAATTGCATCTTTGAAACTGCTGCTCACACTGGTGTTTCAAAATTTGGTCTAAATGATTCTTCTTTTAAAACCTGACACTCGATATGCAACAGGCTGACAAGAAAAACAAAAACAGTGACAGAAAGTGAAGATGATCATATTATATTAGTCAAAACACTCATCCAACCTGCTCACTTGTGGATTACAAAGCAGAACAGTCTGCTTTGAATTCAGATCTGAGAGACAAATGTGAGTGTCCTTCTGTTTCTGCTCTCGTCATGATCATCAGATGAGATATTCTCTATCCACAAAAACCATCTAGAGCATTTTAGGATGTGCATTTACTTTAAATTCGACATTTAACTGTCCAGGTGTGGATGTGCCCTTCCGCTCCACGCCCACCAGCCCGGACAGCCCCCACTCCCGTGTGCCCATGTTAACCCCCGATCTGGAAAGCGGGGTCAAAGTTTGGCACTTGGTTAAGAACCACGATCACGGGGATCAGAAAGAGGGCGAGCGCGGCAGCAAGATGGTGTCTGAGATCTACCTGACGAGGCTGCTAGCAACAAAGGTGCAATATATCACAACATAACACGTTGGACTTAAATTTATCCATTTATCTGCACCACAAGTCTTAACTCGCCGCACCGTTTCCACAGGGAACGCTGCAGAAGTTTGTGGACGACCTCTTCGAGACCCTGTTCAGCACGGTGTGTCGAGGCACCGCTCTGCCTCTAGCGATCAAATACATGTTTGACTTCCTGGACGAGCAGGCCGACAGACACGGCATCCATGACATGGACGTTCGCCACACCTGGAAGAGCAACTGGTGAGAAGCTGAGGGAGCCCGACGTGTCACTGTGACGCCATGTTGCTTTCTTTAACATGCGCTTCTGCTTTACAAACCTTCCTTTAAAAAGGCATTTTTTAGATTTTACTTAGTTTTCAGTCAGTGCTCGGGGGCCCAATGAACATTTCTGAGTTATTAAAACTTCAATGCCAGGGTGTACTCTAATCTCATTATAATGTATTCTCTTGTGTTTTGGAGAGTTTCGGTTGTTTTATGCTGCTCTTTGAAAAACCTTCGTAACTATTTTGCTCTTTCACACTGCAGAGTTTGAAGCTCAAAATGAAATCCTTTAACAGTTTTCTAAAACCATCTTCTTTTTTTTCTCACAACTATAACTAGATCAGAAAAGTCAATACGAGATCAAAAGATATGTTGTTCTCATGAAGTAATTTGTTTTATTTAGAAAGCAAAAGTCTGAAAATGTTTCTTCTTTTTCAACTTTTTTTTTCCTTTTTTTTTTTTTTTTTAACACCTGCAGCCTGCCCCTGCGCTTCTGGGTGAACGTGATCAAGAATCCCCAGTTTGTGTTCGACATCCATAAAAGCAGCATCACAGACGCCTGTCTGTCTGTGGTGGCTCAGACATTTATGGACTCATGCTCAACTTCCGAACACCGTCTGGGCAAAGACTCGCCCTCCACCAAGCTACTCTATGCCAAGGACATACCGCATTACAAAAGCTGGGTGGAAAGGTGTGTATGTGTGCTCGACAAATGTCTTTCACAAGGATAGAAAGATGGAATTGCACAGTTATGAATATAAATCATGATGCAATTAATCATGCATGCCTTACAGGGTTGAGGGATGATAGAATGAATATAGAGTCAAGTGATGGTTTCCCTAAGTGTACATGTGCGGCAGTTTGAAATAAGTGTGCTGTTGCATTGTGATCCACTGTGACTTCACGACTGAACCTATGAGTGGCACATTTCCTTATTTCCCTGCCAAAACACCTCTGATTTACTGACACCCTTAACATTGGATATCCTGTGATTTTTCACAAGAACCGATTAAATCCGAGTGAGGAGAAAAAGCTCTGGTATGCATGACCGTGTCCTTGACACCGACTGTATGTGTGTATGTGTGTGTGTGTCTCTCCTCTCAGGTACTATGCCGACATCAACCGCCTGCCTGCCATCAGTGATCAGGATATGAATGCCTATCTGGCTGAACAGGCCCGCCTTCACTCCAGTGAGTTCAACATGCTCAGTGCCCTCCACGAGATCTACGCTTACGTCAGCAAGTACAGCCAAGAGGTGAGGCCCGCTCAACACGCTGTGACATAGAAATGTGCTGCAGAGGTCCTGCTGGTGCGGCAGCTGTAATCCGCATTTTCTATTAACAAAGGATAAAATGACTGTGTAATAAAAAGGTGTTATTCGGCTGGTGGAAGCAACGGTGTGCTCAATAAAAAGAAAAAGAGGCTCTGATAAACCCCTGCAATAAATGGCCCATCCAGCTCTGAACAGCAGACAAAGTTTTAATTGTGCGGCGCCAACAAGCCAGTTGTGTCTGGTGTTTCAACTCCCAGCTGTTCTGGGGACATTGAGCCAAAAGAAAGGTAACACCTGACTTTTACCTTTCGCCCACCTCATTCTTTAATTAAAAACAGAAGTAAAAATACTTAAAAAAATAAAAATCAAAGTGTCAAATCTACTTGAAATAGTCACCCATAGTAGGCACTTTTCAACACCGAGCCTCTGAGAATGGAGCTTCAGTGGTCTGATCCTGACCAACAGCTGGGAGGTGAATTACAGAACGAACCCAGGACGGCGTGTGTCTGAAGTCACCACCATTTCAAAGACCATTGAAAGAGAAATTACTTTTGTTTCACTCTTTTCTCCGTGTATGCCAGAGAACACAAATTTCCATCCATTCTTCTGGCTGCAGGGAAATAAGCCCTTAATCACCCAAAACAAAAGTCTTCACCAACCCGAGTAAGACTCTGTTGCACCTGTAGCCACGCCCATCAGTGATGTCACGCTATCTTGAAGTACACCTGCACATCACAGCAAGAAGTCTGCAGAAAGTTTTTCAGAGGGCATTAACTTACTCTTTAAAGGCTATTACTGGAATTCATTAGTATTTACATTGTCAATAAATAATCTGATTTATCAAATAACCAGTAAACAACAATGACAGACTTTAATTACAATGATATAAAACAGAAATGCAGAAAATCCTTGCCTTTGAGAGGCAGTTAGCAAATGTTTTTAGCTTGATAAGCTTGAGTAATGGATACTAGGTTTTTGCTAATGTATGTGCATAATTCTGCTGAATTAAATTAGTAATAATTAATTCAAATCAACTGCAAATTATTCATAAACTTTAATCAAACTGTACAATAAATTCAATCATGAAGTGGAACCTGTTGGTGTTATAGATCTTTGTGTATTGGTTTGACTGGGGACGTATATGTGCACATTCACATGATCCCATTAATGACCCGTGAAATGTTTCATGTTTTTGGTTCTGCGGTTTGTGCCCATGCATGCGTTTCTGTGTGTGTTTTAGATCATCGAGGCACTGGAGCAGGATGAACAGGCCCAGAAGCAGAAGTTGGCGTATAAAGTGGAGCAGATCATCTCAGCCATGTCTACAGAGAGCTGAAACACACACACCCTTACATACACAAACACATACAGTATTCACACACTATACACACAGACTGAAACATACCATAACAAAGGAGATATACACCCATCGGCAACACACGTGGCACTCAGATGTGCACGTATGCACACATGCGACCACACGGAAGCGCTTACACACACATACGGATGTGTGCAGACACCCTGCAGACTTAATGGACCTACTGTATAAACAAACCATCAATACAAACACACAGAGATGCATACACATGCATAAATACACACATACAAATGTACATACACAAAGCACCGCACCACATCAAACAGCAGATCGTCCCAAAGCACGACTTTTGAATCCAGTGTCATCGTTTTTTTCAGAAGAAACTCCAACAGGCAAACATCCAGCTTCTAAAACGCTCCTATAGAGCGAGAGAGACACAGAAAGAGGATTTGGGCCATCGCGGTTGCTGAATTTGCAGCCAATTCTTTTTCCGCTGGGTAAAGGTTTGTCTTTGTAGTGAGTGCTTTTACTAAATGTGTGTGTGTGGCATGGCTGGGACTCTGAAGAGAACAGCACTTAATAAAGAATGACTCAACTTGAAAAGTCACTGGAGGAGCTCAACAAAGACAGGAGCCAATTTAATGGGATGGCACATGTGGTGAGACAAGACTCAAAAGTACTTTTTATACGTCAAAGATGAAGGACACTTAATCACACTACATATCACTGGCTTGGAGTGACATCGCCATTTGGAGCCATTCGGAACAAAGATGTGTAACTTTGTGTTGTTAAGCCTTTTTCCTTTTGCCTTGTGAAGGCTTAAAGAAGAACACTAAAGACTCTGGCGTCATTACTTTTCACCCCCCCCAACTTGAAGCTCCCTGTCACAAGTTTTATTAAATGAAGACTTTCTGAAATTCAGCTCTGCCGGGGATTGATCAGTGTATACGAGCTTTGTCACTGATAATGTGAGGGTCCAGCTCTTTAATAATATAACACCGAGAAGGCGTTACCTTCAAATGTGAAATATATGTAGAGATATTTCCAGATCCAATCCCTGGCTTTTGTGCCAAATATAATGACTCATGTTTCATTCATGTTAAATGCTCCTGTAGAAACGATTAATAATACATGCCACTGTACGGAAAAGATCCCATTTGAGATAGGAAATTTTGTGCAGTGATGATCTATAGACCACCAATTCAACCGTTCAAAGATAAGTGGAGACCAAATTGAACTGTAGCAGAAAGCATGATTTATGATACTATAAGCCTGATTGCGGATCAGATTAGCCTAACCCTGGCCGGCAGTGTCGCCCCCCACACCATCCCCCAACCCCCAACCCCCCCACCACCCCGCCCTCCATGTCTCATCAGTCATTGTTTACATTCAGCGTGATACTTGAAATGCACCGAGTGTACGGGATATTAAGAGCACCTGCAGCTCCTGTGAAGTCATCTGCTCAGATTAAAGTTAGATGAAGGTTTTGATGCCTTATTGATCCCCTCCCGCCCCCCCTACGATAAATCCACTTTGAACGCAACCTGGAAATTAAACGCAGGAAACAACCTGCTGAGGGATCTCTAACCCCGAGGAGCTCTGGATGATGCAACAGCGGGGAGTTGGTGCTCCTTAACATTTTGTACGCAGAGTGGATATATGATTAACAACACGTGCTCGGATCAGTGGCTGGTCCTTGTAAAGTTCATTCATTTAACGTCTGTCTGCTGCTGCACAGTGTTGTCTTCGCTTTACATCCTGGCTGTATTCGAGTCTCGGCGTACGATTCATAATTTTTAGGTTTGCGCTTAAATGTACATTTTACCCGACTGCTTGTTGTCTCTTTGCTGCTGTATTTATAGAGTGCCATATCGAAAACTTCTTAATGATTATCACGATGAACAGTTCAGTCTGAAGCGTCACGCTCATTCAGGTTTGTTTTTTTTGTTTCAATTGTTCGTGTTTCATCCACTTCGACGTTGAAAGATGAACTTCGCTCTGTGCTCGAGGCCGTTTCGTCGCTTCATCTAAAAGTCACCGCGACTGTTCATCAGTGTCATTCTGGAGCACTGCTCTCGCTACCATTTCAGTATCAGTGGGGTTAATGTACTCCCCACAGGACCTTGATTCATGCTAATATAGACGATCAAGATAAAATAGGATAAATAATAAATGCATTTCCTGTTAAGTGTTGAAATGTGACAGAGAATTCATCTGTTTCATGTGTGGTTTGATGACGATAATTTATAAATGTGTTGTGCAATAAACTGTCAGACGTTTAAACTGTAATGTTTTTTAAACTATATATTATTGTATAAAAATTGTACATAACAAACACTCCTATTTTGCAAGCAAAAGATTCACTTTGTACTGTTGTTATACATTAAATGCGCAGCTGATGAAACTGATTTCTGCCTGATTTCTTTCTTCATGATCTTAGATTTAAAAATAAAACATGCAGAAGATAACTTCTATATATCTATTTTATTTTATAGGCTATTATTAGATTGTTAAATGCTGAAGCCCCAGGTATTAAAACTATTGGTTCATCAAAATGTGTCATTCACATAAAGCTGCATTATACAAAAAGCTGAATGTCTGTGCTTTCATTAAGAGTAACAAATCCAGTTTGTGTATTTTTTAGACAAAATGCCTGCTTGCTGTTTGAAGTGAGGTCCCTTCCAAGGCAATCTGAACTCTGCCACACATAACTGGATAATCTATTCTTATTACGTTAGTGGACCACTAGCATGCTAATTTAATAGTTAAACTATTATTAGGTTTTCATGGGCGGGGCTCTCTGATGAGATCATCTGAAATCCCTGGGTTACATCTGTCCTTCAGCCTTTGTACTTTAATTAACGTAATTGTTGACTGCATACTCCAATGGCATTAGCCGTGCACTGACATCTCCACATATTTAAAAGGAAGGATGGGGCGTGCCAGCTTAGTGACAATGAAAAATGTACAACATAACTGATAGTATTTAGTATCATAAACCATTAGTATATAAGTGTACTATTATTATCAGTGATTAATTATTCAATTACAGTTGCAAGTGAAATATGCTTAAAATGACCAATTTAACAGGTGACTTTTTTTTTTTTTTTACATCAGTTAATTACAATGAAAAATTTTGACATTACGGTCACATATAACCACTGTGAAGAATAATATTTTTTGAGAAACAGAAACAAACTTTTTACATTTGGAAGACTTGGACTTCCAGTTTGGATTTTTGTGTCTGTTTTCTGGGCTGCCTTACAGCACAGGAAGAGGGTGTTGCATTTCCACAAGAAACAGCGAAACTTTTTTTTTTTTAATTCTGGAGTCAACAAAAGAAACACAGATGGAGTAATCTCTTCCAGCTAGCTTATCCTCCTCAAAAAGGAAAAAGTAGCACAATAAATTAGATGTTTTAATGTGCCCTTTATTGTGAGCCAGGAGGTAATAGGGTTTGTGGAAAATGTAGTTTTTTTATTTTGGTTTTAGCCAATAATTTTAACTGTTATGTCGAGTGTTTACAGCAATCACATGAAGGAAACGCAGCATATAGAACCATTTAAAGACATCCTGATTAACGCATTTGATAACAAAGAGGAGCTGTGCTTGTAAAACAACAAAGAAATAACCTGGAGAAAATGACTAAATCCCTTTGA
Source organism: Amniataba percoides (assembly GCA_037176925.1). Lineage (NCBI taxonomy): Eukaryota > Metazoa > Chordata > Actinopteri > Centrarchiformes > Terapontidae > Amniataba > Amniataba percoides. The sequence continues at coordinate 6,172,871 of JBAJHX010000096.1, forward strand.
ATTTGATATAAAACACACACACACACACAACACCGTGTGATGCCTTACGGAAAGAAGAATGGTTTGCTCTGCCGTCATACTGTGACAGTATTTGGTCTGTCATGTGAGCAGCATATAGGGGGCTCCTGAGCACTTGCCATAAGGAGCCAGAATTCATTATTCATGTTTAACCCTCGGGGCTCTGGGCAAGCCGAGCAGAAGCAGGAGGGGCGGGGGTGGGGGGAGGAGAAGTTGGGCTGTATGAACATCCAGGCCTCCCAACCCATACCTGTCAGATCCAGGTGGGGGTGTCATCAACGAATCGAAGGGTCCTCTGTACACCTGCCAGGCTCTGACTCCTCGTCTTTCCTCTCCTCTCTCTTTGCTTGTCAGAGTGCCTGCACTCAGCAGCAAGCAATTCCCCCTCACTTACTTCTCACACACACACACACACGCTGAGGAGGATCATTAGGACTCAAACCTCCTCTACTGACAGCTGAGCGAGCCGCAGGATATCTTCTTGATAGACTGTGTGGTTGGTTGGTACCAGACAGGTTTATGGAACTGCTACAGCCATTAGAAACCCATTATTCTTCTATCAATACCTGACAGTTGTCATAATATTTCATTCTGCTTTGGCCCATAATTGATGCAATGACATTATATATGCAGCGCAAAGTAAAATAACATCGCAACGCTTCATTTCTATGAAATCGCCAGTTGCATGCTGCCAGGTGTAACGGATCCTCAGCTTCTCCTGCTGCCCAGAATATTTGATTCATGGGAAAATAGGCTTTACACACATGCTGCAGATCTTGAAGAATAATTCAAACTGGAGCTGTAACTGTGGGGTGAATGCTGAATGGAAAAGGCCTTGGATTTGGACTATGCACCCCGGACAACGCAGCAGAGTGTATGTTAATAGTCAATGGACGAGGCTCTTCTTCAGTGTCCTTAACCTCAGAGTGGGATGTAGCACTAGCCAGCTTATCATATCATTGGCATACATGAAATAAAGATAGACTTCCATGCATATTTGCATAGATACAGGATCACAGAAGACACAATGGCAGGACAGTTCATTATTTTTAAAAAAAATCTAAATCTGCTGCCTTTTTTTAATTTCATATCACTACAATATGTTATGATTTTGGACTGTTTGACAGACAAAACAACTAACAAAACATTGCTGATTGCCAAATATTCTCTGGTTTCATCCTCAAATATGAGAGTATTTCCTTCCTTTGTCATATACATTAGTAAACTGAATGTCTGTGAGTTCTGGACTGTTGGCTGATAAAAAAACAAGCGATCAGAAAACAGCCTCGGGCACACTGGGTTGTCGAATTGTTACTAGATACTGGGGAAAAAACCCACACCATTAGATTCATAGATAATGGAAATAAGCATTTGCTGCAGCCTTTGAATACAGTAAAAGTTAGAGACGCATTGCCTGAAGTAGTGATAGCTGCCCACATATAGCAAATGCATAGATCTTTTTTTTTTTTTTTAATATACAGCACACAGATGCTTTCCACACCTCATGCATTCAGCTGAGAAGAAAACCAGCTGCCAGTGGACCCATACATACATTTGCGTCATACCTTTGTTTTTCCCTACAATAATGTTCACCCCCCCCTCTACTGTACAATCAGGCACCACTGGGACGCAGCTTTGTGACTTTTGAGGTCTACGAACATCAGCCTCCCGCTGCTTTAATTAAACGCATACTGCATTATCAGAGAGCACACAATCAAACTGGCACTGATGTTTGTTCTTGCCAAGGACAAGGGAAAAAAAACAACAGCTGTCCAAATCAGGTAGGTAAAAATGATGATTGTATAGCAAAAATCCCAAATGACGACAGCACTCTTTATCCGTAACAACCTGTCTGAGGATTTACTGGATGAGCTAATCCATGATGGCGTTTTATTTCCACAATCTGCCGTAGTCATTTCTCTTTTGTCCACTAGAATCGACATGGTCACTTGCGGACTCGACTGCCTTCATTTCTCACTGCTACTGCCTAACACTAACAGCTGGATTCTTCAAATATATGAAGCTTAAATGGTATCAGTTCAACAAAAACATGCAGAAAGAGGCCGTAGATGAAGGGTTTAAAGATGTACTGATGAGGCTGCTGTCCAGCAGGTTTGCTGGACGGCACACCAGTCTAGTGGTGCCATCTCCTGGCCAAAGTTTTTATCGCAAGTGTGTCTTGGAAACGAGCCGAAGGACACAGAATGAGCATTCTTCATTCATTAAGTGGCTGCATCGGATTGAGAGCAAACTGGGATGAGAGAGCGGGATCATGTGAGGGGCTGTGAAAATGTGATGCAGGAAGAGGGCAAAGGCTGAGCATGTGTCGGGGACAAAAAGTGTCTGTTTAAGAGCGGCCGCCTCAGGCCGTGCGTATATGTGTGTGTGGTTGGTGTGGAACATCTGCTGTGGGTCACGACACACACACACACACACACACACACACACACACACACACACACACAGAGTCCAGACTGTATCCTGAGACGGTGACGGTGACCCACACAGGAGCGTCCCGGATGCAAATTTTGTTTTGGGAAGAAGTGACTTCATCGACACAGCACTTCCTTTCTTTCTACTCCCATTTTTCTTCTTCCCCCTCACGCCGACCTCGCTGCCCAGCCCGAGAGAGGTAACGGTCAACGTTTGCTGCAGTTTGAAATGATATCCCCTCCCACTCCTCCTCCCTAACCTTCCCTCACTTTCCCTCCTTCTCAGCCTCCCTCTCCTGCACTCACGAAATCACTTCAAGACACACTCCCTCCTACGTCGCCAATCGGTGAGCTTTGTGGGATTTATGGCTCCCATTTTCAAAACTCCATAAAACGATGCGTATGTGTTTCTGTGATTGTGTGTACTTGTATGTACAAATAAACCAGCCAAAATTAAATTAAGAGCACTCTTTCAATGAGGACAATAATAAAAAAAAATGCCCTCACTGTTAATTTAGTTGATCGTGTCAATGGCTTTTTGTCTTTTCCTGTGACTTCAGTCAAAACAGGACCACGAATCTCTGAAGCCATATTGTTAATTGTGAACGGGTGGCAGGGAAATTCTTTTCCCACAAAAGATCGTCACATTAGCAGAGTCGCGACTTTACAACTTCCTGTTCAGAGCTCTGCCTCGGGCTCTTCCGAATAATCCACTGCTGGTGAACTCTTGATCTCACAGCATAAATAGCTCACACTTCTAATACTCCCAGGCACTTAGAGGATTTACATTTTAAACAAAGCCATAAAAAAATGTCACTGTCCCTCATAAGATGCCAGACTAAACATTTATTAGCAGAGCTTTCATTTCTGTATGTGGAAGCCAAAAAAGAAAGTCTTCTGAGAATATATTCCATGACATATTCTTCTAATAAACTGTGGTTTCTGGAGGGGAGATCTGCCACTGAAGTCTCCTACTGATTCGTCAGCTAGGCTTCAGTGGCCCTCGTGGTGTCCAATTAGGAGCTTAAACTTCCATTATGACAAAGTAAGACTCCTTGGATAAAAACACCAGTGACCTTTTGATTAAAACGCCTCTGACAATTTGGCAAGTAGGGTTTTACCACAGAAAGGAATCAGTAATGCTCAGTGATATATTTAAAAAGGATGCTCAAGAAATCAAATTTACTAAATTACCAGCACACAGGCTAACCTGAAGGTACATACTGGATGAACTCCATGAACAGGAGGTGTCATCAATGTGGTTATTTTTCATCATTTTGTCCTCAATGATGGACAACAAGCTTTGTTTTATTCTCTGTTTGAGATCAGAAACAGGTGTGAATGCATGTGCTGTAACTGTAGAAAAGAAAAGGCAAAAAGAGAAAAAAGAAAAAGAAAAGGAGAGCGTGCATGCAAGTAAAAAAAAATAGCATGTTCACAAAATGTTTGGCACTGGCTCAGGATTTTTGTGGTCTTTAAAGTATAGGCTAAATCTAAAGGAGACTACTCGTGAGAGAGAACAAGCACAAACGCCTCCCTTTTGTTATCCAGCCCGGTTGCCTATATTCTCCTGAGACGCTCCATCGTAGATTTCAGAGGGCGTTTAACACACATGCTTTGAGGTGTATACACACACACAACACGTGGAACTCTAAAGCGCAACACTCAAATCTGGTTAAAACACACTTGCGAGCTAAAACAAAATACACACTGCTGTCAGGAATAATCTACAGCGGCAGGCGGATGTATGATGATTGCAATGTACTGTTACTGAAGAAACAGTGCGGCCGCTAACGGGGAAAGGGAGCCTGTGTTTTCAAACTGGGTAAGCTGCAACAGATGTGCAGAACAGTCAATATACTATAAACTATAAACAAATAAAACCATATGAAGCCGGGCCTATAGGCTTTAAATCACTGTGTGCCAGTGGCAGAAATGTTTTCCAGATTGGCTTTCTGTGTAAGGTCTTGAAGGAGGAATGCACTTTACTGTCTGTGTTGGTGAGTTACTCCGTGACACAGAATAGTGTCACAAAAGGCGACAGGGGAAGAGGAAGAGGAAGTGGAGTTCTGACTGTGCGCACAAAAATGTTTTAATATTGCCAAGTTATAATGACACAAAAGAGAAGAGTACATGTTGGGTTAAAATGTTTGCATCTATATTTAGGTCAGAAAAAAATTAAACAAAGAGAGACAGGTACAAGGAGAAATATGTGAGTGAACAGGAAAAAGGAAATGCCCGGGTTTGTCCTGCTGCCCTCCCCTTAGTTGAGAGTAAAACGTCCACTACTGCCATGTTGACGGGACGCTGTGACTCAAAAGGACTCGAGTAGTAGAAATACTTAACTAGCTAACAATGTAATGAATGTTTTACTGGGGTGACACGACTGCTTCTCCAGCTGTGGCTGCTGTAATGGGCACGACGCTCATTTTTTCTCTTGGGGTTTTGGGCAAAGCTCATCTCGAGTCACAGCGAGGGGCCAATTGCCGCCACCTCAACGCCCTGCTGGTTGAGCTGAACGTCTGATAGGGGTCCGGCAAGGAGGGAAAGGGGGGTAACATGGAGGAAATAGGGTAACGGTGGAAAGGGAGGGTGGAGGAGGAAGAAGGATGGGGCCAAAACAGGGACAGGAGGGACTGTGGGCACTGGGGCGGGTATCAAATTACACGAGTGTTTCTCAGGAGCGTAAGATGTGGCCGCGGTCCAGTTTACTTTTCTCGACTCGTTGTTGTTGCAACATTTTGTTGTCTAGGTGGGTGGAGCCGCCCCCCTTCCACCTCCTTTTTTTTTAACAAGTCATTTAGCATACCTTCACCAGTGGTTCCAGATGTGCGATTTACAGAGAGCATGAGAACTGCTAGCAAGAAAGAGCTAACAAAAGTAAATCCTCAAATTACAGAGGGGGTGGGGGGCTGGCTGGGTGCTTTCAGGAGGAAGTGTGAAAGGTTTAAACGGATCCTGTGGTGTCCTCACTGTTGGGATGGCTGTTGTTGATTGATGGCCTGGCTGAGCAGTGGCAGCGGCTGGGGACGGAGGGGGGGGGGTCGGTCCACTGAAATGGATTAATACCATTAGCATAACAGTGAATCGCACTTTTGTTTCCAGTATGATACTCTGCTCCACGGTCTATCTCCATAAGCCTATTAAGGACCTGAGTGTCACTGCCCATTGTCAGCTATCACCTTTCTTTGTGTGGTGGATTACTAGCTCCCGTCCAGACGGGCTTCACAGCTCAAGCAGACATTGTAACCCAGTGCAGGCAAATAATGAACCACTCATCACGTAAAAAAATAAATAAATAGAAAATCTGCCTTTCTACAGCAACAACATGCTGCAGCATTACTATGTTGGATGTGAGTACTGGAGCTGCTTATTTAATATGTATATATAAGTATAAACACTGATAGGTATTCCAAGAATGCTGCCCATTTTTTTTTCACACACAACATGCTAACAAGACCCCACTCTGCTTTTCCCTCCATCTGCCTTACTTCTTGTAGAGGGGTGGGGGCACAGAGGAAGGGTTAAAGTAACCAGTGGAAGACGGGGTGTAGGGCTGGGCCTCAGTAAGGGAGGAGGCGGAGGAGATGGTGGGGAGGGGGGGGCGTATAAAAGCTGACTGAACACAAGTGGTGCTTTATCCACCCCGTCCCGCTCCGGGTAAGAGGAAACCCCAAAGTGCTCCTGCTCCACCAGCGTTAACCCTTTCTCTTTTCACTCACACCCCGCTGGACGTGTGTGCGCTCAGGACGAGAATGGCAGCATCATCCGCGTCGAGACCCAGAGAGCCCTGCAAAATGTTGGCTTTTGCGTTGCTTCTCGCCACCTCACTCTTGAATGGTACGTAGTAAAGAAGAAAAAAAAACACTTAATGTAAAAGAGGCTCAACTTTTCAGGGATCGTATGTCCACCTACAGGGAGCGAGGGAGGGCCGGGAGGGGTGGGGTCGGGGTGGAGGAGTGTTTGTTTGAATGGTCTTTGAGTTGAATCCAGGTTTTAACCCTACAACCCTTTTACTCCCTGGAATGCTAACATATTATGTCCATACTGAAACCAAATCTGTGCCATGTGAGACTTTATACGTTTTGAAAAACGGTTGCTGATGGGTTTTTTTTCTCCTCCAATGTGCAGACAGACAAATATTACTCTGGGATATACCTTGGCAAACAAAGGGATCATTTTTAGAGAGAGTCTGTAATTATATAGAGGCAAATGGAAGTCTTATATGAGGATTTAAAGATGCGCTCTATAGCTTAAGCTTGTGAATTTACAGTATGCTGCCAAAATGGAGCTTTCTGGATTTTCTCATGACTTTCCTTATCGCCTTGAACTATTCAGCGTTAAACCATGTGGGAGCTTTCCTCTGGAGCTATGTTTGCTGTTTCACTGACCTGATTCCCATGATCTTTGGGGAGAAATGTGTGTATTTATATTTAGCTGGTTGCAATGTGAGTGCAGTAGAAACGTGCGTGACAGGAGGGTGTGGAGTTTGGTCGTTAATGCGGGTGGCTTCAAATATGGCTCTGCTGATATGTGAGGAGTCAGGCGTGTGTGTGTGTGGTGGTGGTGAGGGGGTGTCAGGGTTAGCCAATGTGAAAGGTGTTTCTGATCTCATCTGCTGTCTTTATTCAACAAATCAACTTCCACAGAATCTTAGCGCTTTTTTCCATCTTTCTTACCCAATCAACAGGCACTTCTAAATCAAATTAAGGGGCCCTGTTTCTGATTACTTTTTTTTACTAAAGAATTATAACTTGTGATTGACTTTTTTTAAATTCACCCCCTGAATTCCATCAAAGCTAATTCAAAACTTTAAATCCACTTTAGTTCAAGTCAAAACAGATATGAGAGGATATCCAGACCTCAATACCAAACCCAAATAAGACAATAAATAATGTTTATGTTTTTCCAAAAGTAAGAATACTGCTTGATGGCTTGCCTATGTGTGGAGATCAATCAGGACGTACGACTCCAGTTTTACCCCATAAAGTCCCAGCGGTGGCATGAAAAAAAGATGAAGACATGGATCATGTGGAGAAAAAGACATTTTTAGACGGATAACTGCTGCTATACTGTCATCTATAGTGCTCTCTGTTGTGGCTGTAGATGAATCACACTCGACTGCTTAATTCAAACCTTCTGCCTTGTTCGTGGGATATAACTTATGGGAATGAGATCATCAGCGGCGAGAGGCAGCTGCATCTGCTTTGGTAAATGAAACTGCCTTGACATCATTTCGACCTATAGATTCTGAATCAGAGGATGCACAACTTTTACTCTGCTTATGAGGACTTACGAGGGGGAAGAGAAAGAAAAATCTGGATCTTAATGTGCACTGCAAAGTTTATCTTCACTGAAAATCACAAGTTCCTCACACAAAGCAACTCAAAACATGTGACACGCTGCAGCTGTGGCATTTGCGCGTGTCAAAAAAGATCAACAGCGACGGAGCAGATATCGGATATTATACAGATGAGAAACTGAGTAAATACAAAGAAGAGCACTTAAGTTTTAACTAGATTTCAACAACAGGACAGAGCATCTGTCTCCTGAGTTAGACAAAAAAAAATCTCGCCTGCTGAATTGTCTTGTCAAGTGAGGAGATGGGAGCAGGGCAGAGTTATGTAAGTTGAGGAAAGACGGGCCGACTGTACAACTTTACTGTGATGAGGTCAAAGCGGATTCACAGATGTTAGCGAGCGTAACGGTTGCCCAGACAACCTGGAGGGGGGGCAGAGGCTAAACAGGAGATGATCAGAAACATCGGCTGGGGGGGGGCGACCCCTGTTGAGAATGTTTAACAGACTTCTTTCAGGAAAGAGGAGAGAGGGTGAGGTGCATCGATGCTCGGGGAGTGAGAGACTTAAACCTTCTTTGTCGTCAGTGACGTGACAGGAATGCCCCCGCTACTGACCAGTTTCTGTTTTAATTTCTGGAAAACTGAACTGTGCTTTTACTATTACAATTTTCGTAATACAGTTTAAGCTCCGCCTGCCCAGTGAAGTGGTTTTAGAGATCTTTCTAGTTAAGTCCCTGCCCAACTTCGCTGGCAAAACCAGAGCATGTAATTATGTAAATCACTGTTTGTGTAGTAACCCATTGAGGTAACAGATGCACCGAAGAAACAATGTCAACAACACAGAATTCATTCCTCTCATGAAGAAAGTAGCACGGAGCGAGCCGGGTCATATCCCAGAGTCGAGTGTGACATCTGGGCGCGCACGCACGCACGCACGCACGCACGCACGCACGCACGCACGCACGCACGCACGCACGCACGCACGCACGCACACAC
>JBAJHX010000096.1:6198078-6231728 GCA_037176925.1 Amniataba percoides
GTGTGTGTGTGTGTGTGTGTGTGTGTGTGTGTGTGTGTGTGTGTGTGTGTGTGTGTGTGTGTGTGTGTGTGTAATGTAGCCACAGCAAATTAACCACTGCTGTCATTCTTGCTGATGTGACCTTTCTCAACCCTTGTTGTTACACTCTGACAGCAAATACATGTCCGCTGTAACGGTTCACTTACCGGGCCCGCCGGACTGGAGGCTGCCACTGCCTGTGCAGCTCCTGTAAAAGCTGAGCGGGTGCAAAGGTCAGCGTGGCGCTTGCTGATAGTGGCTCGCCTGTCGCTCTGAAGATTATTCCTGCAACAACAGCAATCCCAACAAGCACGTTCACATACAGTCTCTGGTTTACACCGACGTCTAAGCTCTCATTTCTCACACAATCAAGGCCTCAGTTTTTAGTCTCTGTGTGACTAAATTCTTCCATTCATTTGGCTTGCATGTTATCCTGCATATACAGACATTTTGAGAGTGTCTTGCTTATAAAAACTTTGCCATGTGGACAGAGCGAGCCAGCAATAAACCACCAATCCTATGATTAATAGCTGACCCAGTTTACCACCTGAGCTGCTGCCCCCAAACTTGTCAGGACATGGAAATAATCAGATGCATCTTTCATGCAAAAATAAACCAAGCAGCCTAATCTATAAATAGTGGACGAACAAGTATTCAAATTCTTCACATGAATTAAAAGTGGCAATACCAACATGTAAAAATAAGTCAAAGTCCTGCAGGCAATAGTACGAGCACTCATTATTCAGTGCAGCCCCTTTTGGACTGATCATTTTTAATATTGGTAGACCTAATATTGAATTATTAAAACAGACTTTAGTGCACTGGTCACATTTTTTACGTAGTGATTTGGCAAAGCAGTATTATAGCTTATAGATTCGCTATAAGAAATATGCATGTAAAGTAATTGTAAAATGTAAAATATCTTGGCTTTAAGTCCAAATCAAAATTCATATTCTAGGAAAACAAAAATTCAGACACAAAATGGAAATATTTACAAGTAAAACAAGTATGTCAGGTTCATTTAACAAGTTATGTTTCTCCACCTCAACTTATATATTCATTATTATTATAATTATTATCATTATCATTATTAGTCATTAACAGTTTGACTAAATGGAAAAACAACACATGTAGAGTCTGATTTGGTCAAAGCAAAACATGATCAATGTGTTTCTGGCAAAGCTCAGCCAATAGTAAATACTGCATCTCCACCTACTGGGAGCTGTCTGACATTTCACTTAAACAACAATAAGAACTAAATACACTTCGCTGATTAGTCCCAGAGAGAGTCTGCTGAATAAGGTAGAACCTTTAAATTGAACTCAAGCTGTGCTGTTGACTGAATGAAGTGGGGTTTAAGGAAAGCTGAATCTTTAATGTGTTTTTCTCCAAGCCAACACTCAGGCCTCTCAGAGGACGCTGAATAAAAACAATTTTTACTCACTTTATTCTTCACACTCAATGCAACAGGTAACATTATTATTTATGATTTATTTTACACTTATTTTTTTGTCGAACAATTGTTAGTGCTGACCATCAAATAATTAATGATTTGGATTTTACCTTGACAGCAACTGACAAATAAGCTTGAACGTGATTGGTCAATGTAATAAGATGTTGCTGAGCAACTTATAAAACAAGTGCTGGCCTGCTGTCTTTAAAAAAAAAACTCTTAATTTTTGTCTCTTTTTGTACATTTCAAACAGGTGAGGCCCAGACTTCACGGGGTAAGCTCACGTGCATGTGCTTACCTGAGCGGCTGTGAGTGTTTTCCGTCTTGGCACGAGCTCAAAACGCTTTGCTGGGAGTTCAATCAGAGGACAGGTGAGGTCCCGCCAAAAAACGCGTGACGTCACGCATCGATTACCGTAAGGGGCCGTAAAGCGGGGCAGTGAGTCACCGTTACCGTAAATAACAGTGAAGGAAATCACGTGAGACACTTTTGCAGAAGGTAAAATTAAATGACTCGATTTTATGGCTTATCTCGGTTTTTATTGTCCATACCGGAATTAAAAATGGGGGGAAATGTAAATAGGGAAAGATAAAAATGGCATTATTTTGTCATAATAACCATGTCATGCTCGATGTAGTTTATCTTTCATGCGTGTTTCTTCTCGGAAATTAATTAAGTGTTTAAGTGAGCCACAAAATAAGCTGAAAAATCTTGGCCTCATGTACTTCTTCAAAATAGCTGCCTTTGTCCTGGTGATTGGACAAAATATACTTATAAATACATTATATATATATACATTTGAATATATATTATATAGTACATATGGGTTTCATGTGTAACCCACATAAAAAACATATTAAAGGCCTCTAACTGCAGTGCAGACACATTGTTTAGGTGAAAAGTGAAGCCACAGTGCACTGAAAAAGCCACCTCACTCTTTTTGTGTGTTGCACTGCCATCTGTTGACACAAAAACAACATTGCAACAGGCGATATACGTAGTATATATTTTTTTGTCTCGTCACCTCATAAATTTCTGCCTGATGTTAACTATGGATGGCAGAGCGTTTGGACAAAATAGAAGGGAAAGGCTACCATTTAAACTTATTTTTAATGTATTATGTGGATATTATGACACTTACAAATGAGCAGTTTCTGTATGAGATCTCACGATTATGAAACAACAGAAGACTTCTCAGTGAGGCCACTCAGGGGTTGTCATCAGATCAAACAAAAGGGGATTTTCCATCATAAATTGAGGGATATCTTAAGGATTTGTAAAGGGAGACAGCGTCAAGTACTTTAAGGGAGAAAAATTATATAAAAGTAAACAAAATGACTTTCTTTTATCGTATGAATCATTTTAATCACCAAATTTGGCACGTAGATGTTTATAAATGAGTATGCAGTCCTTCCTCTCTTTATAAATATACATATCATATACATATAATACCCTGTAGATATCATATATATGGCTGACATGTTTTAGTACTCGCTTTCCGTGTGCCCGTAAAATAAAAATGATCCTTACATTCTTTCACAGTCATTTAAAAAAAACAATAATAGGCTCTCGGCACGACATCTGGTAGCTGCGTCAGGATGAGGTAGTTTACGGTAAAAGCTGGGCGCCCATCACCATGTGACTTCACCGATGTTTGTAAACATGCGTCAGCCACATGTGATTCCGCCGATGAGGAAAGACTCTCGGCGGGCTCGACCAATCAGCGGCCGGGGGAGTGTCAGGGGCGGGGCTCCGGTGTTGCGCTATGGAAAATCGTTAAGGTGGAGGGGGAGGTAGGGCAACCGGGTGGCGGTGGTGGTAGTGGGGGGGCAAATGTGCGCTCCCAGATTCATAACACCCCCTCTAACAACGAGGAGCACCGGACCCCGCTCGGCGCCAGCACCGGGTCCGCCGGTACCGGGGAGGGGACTTCATGGAGGAGGGAGACGGACTGACGGAGGCTCGGAGCGGACTCGGGATAAACACGTAAGTTATTGATGTTATAAGAAGGCGCACGGCGGATATAATGCTGCGTATGTGGCGTGGAGAATACGGCTGCGTAATCCAGGAACGCTGCTGCTGTGGAAATGTGAGAATAAAAATAAAAATAACAAAAAGCTGGGAAAGTGTGTGTGTAGAGGGGGGAGAAAAAGAGTAACTAAAAAAGAGGAGATTTAAAAAAAATTAAAAAAAGAAAAAGTTCAGAGACAAACAGAGGAGAGGTCGCGCTCGTTGGGAATAAATGGTTCTGGACACTTTTTGTTGGTGGTGTTTTCGCCGCCGACGTGACAACAGGTAAATGAAACTGCGTCAGCGCGGAGGATCCAGCGGGAATTTCCGCTGCGACGGCGGGACAGCGTGGCTCGACAGAAACAGAAAGAAAACTTGACTCTTGCCCTCCTTTCCTTTCCCTAGATTTTAATGTCAAAACGGAGATGTAAACAAAAGGAGGTGGCGTGCGAAGTGTGTGTGTGTTGGTGTGTGTGTGATGGGGGGTAGGAATAGGATGCTGCGCAAGAGATGGACAGTGCGTAATCCTGTTGTGGGAGAGGGCGATATTACGCAGTTCACATTGGCACGCTGGCTTTAACACCTCATGGTCCTTTTGTGTGTGTGTGTGCTTTTCTGTTATTCTTACAAAACAACCGAGACTTTTGTTAAGAAACGCGGGATGGAGATTCTCTCTCACACACACACACACACACTCTCAGAAAAAGCAGAAACAGTGGCAGATTGACGCGCGGACGCTCGCTCCATTGTTCGCGTAATTTCGCTCCACATTGAGCCTGACGACGGTGACGCAGCTTGTTTTTTAAGACCTCTCAGGTGTCAAACAACACTTGCTGCGTCACAGAGATCCCGGGAGGTCCTTAATAGTAATCTGGCTTTTTTAGTGCGCACTTGATATGATGAAAACAAGCTCTGTTTGCCGGGCACAGGGGGCGCTGTTGAGGCACACACTCCTCAGGCTGAATCATTGTTGTGGAAGGAGGGAGGGGGGAGATGTTGACACTCAGGTATTCCTCATCCCCTCCTGAACTCTCACAGCTTGTACTTTTATTCATCTCATTTTACCCCCTTTTAATACCGAAGACGTGGACTGACGTAATGCGATTATGTAAAATAAACACATCGCAGCTCTCCAGGACTGATTTGTCGTCCATGAAGCTGCTGTTGCTGTGAGCCGTTCAGCAGATTTGTCTCCCTTTGCCAGACATCGTAACACACACCTGCCAGAGCACAATGGGACGCTGACGCCCCTGATGCGACGACACAGTTGCTGTCAACGCCTCCGGCCTCTAATGACCCCCCCTCCTCCTCCTCCTCGGCGAAGGAGGGTGTGGTGATGTTGGCCTTCAACCTCAGCCACTCACCAGCCAGAGGGAAGGGAGACGGAGCGCTCCCTCGCCACGCAGGTGAAAATGAGACACCCACAGGAGGAGAGAGCTCCTTCCCATCAAGTGGGTTTGTTCGGTCAGTGGGTGAATCAGCAGCAGCCCTCATGAGTTGCTAAACTGCTGGCAAGGAAATAGAAAGAGAGACAGAGAGAGAGGGAGAGAGAGAGAGAGAGAGGAGAGGAGACGAGGCGAAGGGAGGGGAGCTTTAGAAGTTTAATTATGTGTTCTGAATAGAAACTTGACTCCCGGGGGAATGTCACTATGGTAGTTTTGAAACAAACAGGTAAAGGTCACAGGAGGAAGTACGAGCCGATCGCTGACAGAGTGTCAGGTGGCCGTACAGCAGAAAGTCCTCGGGCTCGTTTGCATGATTCTGAAAATATGAAAAACCAAAAGTTGCCTCATCAGTCGACTCATTTGTTGTTGTTGTTTTCTTACTGACTGCGAGTATCATGTCCTGTGCTGTCGTCATGTTTACCACGTCTTCTGAGGCTGACCGGCGGAACAAGTGACCCACTTTCACAGACAAGGAAACGTGACCTCAATAGTTATTTTGCTATTCTTTCAGGGAGGGGCGCTGCCTCTTAAGTCAAAAACAAACAGGAGAGGAGAGCCTGGTACAAGTGGGCTAAATGCGATTCGTTCAGCCTAGTTTCATTCACAGTTCTTGGAGAAATCTCAGAGTAATGTTTTTAATGAGAACTGCAAAAGGAAAAAAACAAAACAAAACAATCCCTGCTTTTTCAGCTGGTGCAGACGCAGGTCAGCAGATGCTTTCGGGCCTAAACTAGATGCGACAAACAAGCTCTCCTGAGGAGAGGCAGTGTGAGTCTGCTGGCGGATGTGTTTACAGCGGGGGGGTTGGGGGGGGCCACATCACCTGTAGCCCACATGAAACGTCAGAGGAAGTGGCGAGCGACCCACTGCCTTTTAAAACAGATCCCTCCTACACACAGATTATAGAATAAGAGGTGGCACTGAGCCAAGAGATGACAGTGCTAAAATTAAACTCGGAGCGCTGCCTGGCCTCGCTGGATGATGATGTATTAATAGACGAGTGTGAGGCAGCATTCATTCGCAGGTATCGTCAGCCGAGAGACACCCAGTGTGCTGCAAAACAGGGGGCAAAAAAACAACCTACTGTAAGCTACTGTAATGAAGCCCACAGGGTACCTCCCCTCACTGACAATATTAATGGACTTGTTCTTTCTCTGGGCAGAAGTGCGTATTAACTGTAAATATTTCCTCAAGATACACAGCACATGAAACGGTGAGACAGCTCATTGTTTCTTCAGTGTTTTCGTCCAGCATGACTGCTAATCAATGGGGAAGACGAGCCAGGTATTCCTCTCCCTTCCTTGAAACTCGAGCCGCTTTACAAAGACGCCCTGCAGGCACATTTTAAATCTTTACGCACACTTTCATCTCTTGCTGTTTAACCCATAAAGCCGCCCTTGTTATCGGCAAGACATCTGATATTTCCCAACAGGCGGAGCAGGAGCCAGAAGAGGGTGACAAAGTGTAAATCAACTCTTCCATCTGCGGCCTTCCCATCTATTTGCACCCATCGCGCAGCAGATAGAGCAAACAAAGTGTCAGGCTCATATAAATGTGTTAAGGCTCTCACGTCTCCAAACGTTTCGCAATTTGTTGCTCTGCGGAGACGATGACGCAACGTAGACGGAGGTATCGGAGCTATTACGCGACACAAACAACAGTTGGTGCTTATACGAGGTGAAATCAGAGTGAAATTTAGTTTGTGGCTTTAATCATCAGCCTTTATAATCCCACTATAACTTTAAAAGCACAGTAGTTCAATGTTAGTGTTACTGATGCTTACATATACTCACATATATGTATATATCCCACCACATTGTCTTCTTTATTAGTACATATCCAGTGTTAATATTCTGAGAACTGAGCGACAGCGTACTCTATAGTTTTCCCTGATTGCGTGTTTTAAAAACACATTAGCTCAATGAGTTTGCCCCTCTCACTCCTGATAAATTAGGACCTCTAATCTGTAAGAGGATTAACCACCTACCCTATTTGCACGTGCACACAACCCCACCCCCTGCTGCTGCACACACACTGTCACACACACACACAGAGGCCCTCAGTGTTCATTTTACGTCACCTACTCTAATATGACCCAGCCTAGTGGCTCTTGCTGTGACACAGTTTTCGGCCTCGTCTGATGCTCAGAGGGATGTCTTGATCTCGTTAAGCCGAGTGGACACGTTATTTTGGGACTCTTTTGAATCTGAAGCATTTGATCAGTTTGTTTCCGATTGAAGAATTGGTTATGCTGTTGATTTTCACTTAAGCTGTTTAGCAGCATCTGTTTCAGTGATTTTTGTTTTTGCCAGCGGCGGACGGAGCGCACAGTCAGATTGCGTGCCTCTGAATGAACCCAGTAGCTGCTTCGTTCATCTTTGTTTATGTTTCAAAATGGGCCGATGCGCCTTTAACAAGCAGCAGCTGGTCAGGTGACTTGGCATTAAAATAAATAAATAAATAAATGCTGCGATGCAGAAAGCAGCCTGTGCGCACACAATAGGCTACCCGGCGAAGAAGAGCTTGTAGTAAAAAGAACAAGACAGCGAGAGAGGGGTAGATGCAGAGTTCATAAAAACACGTAGGAGGAGTCAGAGTGGTAAAAACAAGGAGAAGACGGGGGAAAGCAGCTTTTCCGCGGCCTTCATATCACACTGTCTGCCTGAGTTGGTCTCGAAGCAGACACTGTATTCATGCAAATACTGAATGCTCGTGGAAATCGAGGCTGTTTCAATCTTCTCCGAGGGTCAAAGAACACGTCTGTAATAATCACGGCCAATCGTGCGTGTCCCGGTTTGATGATCAGTGGCCAAAATGTGACCAATCAGCGACTGCTCGTTGTTTTAGAAGACACCAAACTAGCAGTGAAGAGGATTAGGCAGTGACAGACAGGGAAATTGTCCCCGAAAGACACATGAAGGTTTTGGATTAGTTGCCACGTCACGTTCCCTCTTCCCATCAACAGCGTCTGAGACACTGACAAGGCAGATAATTCCAGTCTTTTAATGCCAGACCTACAAATAGAGTCTTGTCTGAGTTTTCCCACATTAATTGTCTCGCTACTGTGCTGTCACTTCAAAAGAAAACAGGCACGGTAACGGTGACAGTGAAAGTCTAAAATGAGCTCTCTGTAGACGTCCTGTACTGCGTACCTCACAGGGACGGACAACACGGTGTGCTAATGATACCTATTTCAGGATATCTTGCGTTTTTTTGTTTAGTGTTTTTTTAATCTTGTTTTTGCACCACAGTCAGCCCCATTTGGACCAGAAGCGGGACTGGATGCCTGAAGCAGACCCAGGAGAGGACACAGTATCCTATTGTGCATCACAAAGACGTCCACAGGGAGCTGCGGGGATCTGTTTTTCCACAGTATGATTCATAGACAGTTTTTGTCAGGGGGTTCATCACTGGTGCCAGTCTGCTGCCATGTCCTGTCTTGCGCTGAGATCTCAGTCATCTGATGCACGTCTTATGTGAGGAACTGGGCTGCTGTGTCATTCTGAAGGAAACCGACCGTGACTCAGTGGTTCTTCTTAATGGTCACTGTGCCAGCAAAGTGTCCGCATGCCCCCCTGCGTTTCTGGTTTCTGGATAATAGTATCGGCTCAGATTCGTCTTTAAAATGTAGTTTGTGCAAATATTATGCAAATATTTCGGCCTCGTCTTGCGTGTTGTGAAACAGGTTGGTATTCTGTTTCCCATTAAATAATCAAAAGTTGAGACGCTGGCCTCCAAAGATTCTTTTATGCAATTTCAACAACACGCCTAAACTTAAAGTTGGTTTTTCAAACAAACGTGCGGAGGTTCACTTAGGCGAAAAGAGGTTTTCAGAAATCAAATCAGAGTTTCCCTATCAACTAGCCACGGAAAGAACAGATCTTTACCCTAAAGAGCTGGAATTTGCTTTCCTCCATAATCGCAGCCAGAACAAAAACAAACGAGTTATTCAACTAACTGCCTACGTGGCACTATTTTCTGTCTTTCTCCGTTCACGCAGGCCAACACGCTATTGCCATACATTATATGTTATTATACGTGTCTGTGTATCTTTTGAAACTGTAATGATGGATACTGTCTGTTATCTGCAGGAACCATATTTCATAGGAAAGTAGTGATTATATTTAGCAGTTGGACAAGACACTGGAAAAACGCCCATCTGATGGAAACCTTAATTGGTATACATTAAATTATAATACTTATAACAAATCAAGTGTACCCATGATAGAAGAAGCTACTTTCATTGATGGTATTAGAATAATTACATTGCTAAAATGTACTCTTATCATCTGATAGTGAAACAACCGTATCTTCATCCAAATCAGGCAGATCAATATAACGTTCAAAAGTGTTGACAGTAAAATTCGTTTTTCTTATTTGCAGAGTGGAAATGGCATCCTGATAGTTTTTCTTAAAGGCATCCTCCCCAGGGAACTGGTTTCAGATGGTGTCTTAGAGTATAAAATCCCATCTAGCACCATTTGAAATCGGTGTTCTTGAGCGGGAACAGACTTCAGGAATGACGACAGCGACAACCTTCATCGCAGAGTAACAAAGTATTCCAGATATATGATCCATTCAGTCAAATTAATCAGTCTAGGATTATTCTAAAACAAGATATCCACTGATGACGGCAATTATGTGTCCGTCAGTTCTCTGGATCCTGTCTGTCCTTTCTACGCTCCAGTGATCAGAGTTCAGTCCCGCGTTTTGACAGGCTGACCCCCCTCTCACCAAGGCTGACCGTTTTCCTCTGGTGTTCAGAGTTTCCATCATGTCTAGCACCATTTGAAATCGGTTACAATGTGGAGGGACTATCAACAAAGCTTCGGCCTCAGCAGTCGCACTGTGAGTTTCCTGAAAACACCAGAGGATGGCAGCATTGAGCTGCTCGCAGTTCAAACATCGAAGGCCACCACATTTTTCAAGAGTCACTGAAGCAGGTGAAGGTTCAGCAGAGTGGCTCTGCTCAGGTAAATCACATATTTCATTGACTTCCTATATTTTTATGTGTTTGCTTCTTTTAGAAATAAAGTTTTTTCTTTAAGGATGTTGACATCACTCAATCCTGCTGTGTGCCCCTTCCAGCTACACTTATCTTCTCCGGTGCTCTTTTCTTCCAGGAAGAGATAATAAAGTAAGCGATTATCTGGGTAAATGCTTCAGTAGGTCAGAGCTTATGTCCCTGTGCAGAACTTAGATTTTGTTCATGTTTGAATATAAAAATAGTGAAATATCTATAACATCTACAGCTCCATACTGTTCATAAATAAAGCCCTTTCACTTGTACCGTGTTTCATTATCAAATTTCATCATCTAAATAAAGCAGTTTACTCTCACCCCTGATTAAGAGGAGTTTTTTATGGAATTGTAAGAAATAGGGTTTTTGTGTTAAATATAATCAATGTTCAAGTTCAGTTTGTTTTTTGATTCTTTATTTATCACCTGTGTTTCAGGAAAGATCGACAGTTTGAGGTTGTCATGCATTTTTTCTAATAATAATCATCACGTCTCCGACCCCAGATCACAGAGGCAATTCTTTAGAGTTTTTGCGCTTTAAATGAAATTTTAATTAAAGCATGTAATCCTTTAATTCACGCCTGGTTGATTCTCTTGTGCTCCATTACAAGGAGACCAGACGTGGGATATTAGCCAAAAAAAAATCAACCCTGTTACTGTCCACATGTCACATGGCTGACATACACATTAATGAAATTATCCTTTTGTGTAAATTAGTGAAAATTAATAATGGGGGTTTAATGAATGATTAACCTACATTTTTCAAGGTTAACAGAAAAGGCTCATTGTGAATATAACTTCACCATTTCATCAGGTACAAGCAAGCAATTGAAAACAGCAATGATTTACTAAATCTTACCTTTACAAAGGTCACACATCTGAACTTGCTGAAACTGTTTTAGAAACATGTTCGTGCAAAAGTGCAGTCAGTCTGGTGGCTGCAGTTCGTGGTGCTGTTTGATTGTCTTGTGGTTTCTATTATTTTGTGCATCACATTTATATACCCCTCATTGGTGGTTTGAACATTAACATACATGTGTCAACGACAATACAGTCGGCGTTGTCACTGTCGACATTTAGAGCATCCTGCTGTTCTGCTGTCATTAATTACAGATCTGCCAACACTTTTAGCATCATTTGACACTGAAAATACTCCTTTCAGCTTCTCAAATCCTCGTCTGACTTTTGCTCCCACGAGAGAGTAACTTTTAACTAAAGTAGTGCCGTCCACCGCTGCTTTCTAATGTTGCCCCCCCTTCTCTGCAGGCCTTCTCAGTCTCTGTCAAAGCTAAATTGAAAAGGCTTAAAATACTAAATGGCTAGCCTTGGAAGGGGTAGAAATCTCCACCCTCAGCCTGACCTTATTTTTATCTCTGCTGTCTGCAAGAAGCCAAGCAACTGATGGGCTAAGGATGGCGGATCGTGTTGCTATGTGTTGCTATGCAAACAAAGAGCATGCCCGTTTGTGTGAGTCATGAGGAGTGTCTTGCTTAAACATGACATCAGTACCAGCATCATCAATGTTTTTTGTTTCCACCCACTTCTGCTTTCTTTCTCCAGCTTCACTGTGATGTGGCTCAGTATGACTAGTATCTCTGGTTGCTCTCAGATCTTTCCACTGACCTCAGCAGATGTGGGAGGAGAACTGACTGTTAAAATTAAAATGACAGATTTGTGTTTTACTTTAAAGCAGGACTATATGACTTTAGAACGGAAAAACAGCACTCCCATTCAAACTGAATTCATATGCATCCAAACACACTCTTTCTCCACAGTTTTCTCAGAGGTTTTGCTCCTACAGGCTAAATCAGTCTGGTATGACCGGTGGCTCATGGTGGTTAATGTTAGCAGACTTTTGCTGGATCTTACTGAGTTACAGTTTGGCAGCATCTTCACCTACACGTCTATCAAGGTTCCAGTATACTCAAGCACCAGTCGGTATCTTCCAAAAAGTTGCAGAAATAGCCTTATCCCTCAAATCAGATGTCGGGAAAGTGTGTGTGAGGAGGAGTGGCTTTCAAACCACCCTCCGTCACGCACTCCTGTTGAAGTATACTTGCTCCTTTACGCTGCTTTTGCCATTATTCAGTACTTACATGTAAAGTGGCCTCTTTTCTTTGAAAATAAAAGCCACCCAGCTCGACTCTGAAACTTTGATCGTGCTTTCATCTAAGCGATACGTCAACGTCGTGCCACATAAAGGCGCGTAATGTGATGTTTCGCTCCAGACGATGCTCACGGCCTTAACTTCACAGTGACAGCGGGTACATGCTGCTCAAGGAAGACTAATAGTCCATATTGTTGAGAACGCTTACACGAGGAGCAGCTCTATTAAAAGCATGTAAACATTTACTCTGAGCTCACTGCCACACTGATGGCGGGGCATTCACGCTTAACATCTGTTCCTGGTCTACCGCCGAGGCTTCAGTGGGAACCATTTATGTCTTGTTTGTCTTAAGCTTAAAGATTTCCATCCGCCCTACTCATGAGAGGAGCTTCGAGTCTTTAAACATTAAGTGGGTTTTTTTATGTTTTGTTCTGTTTTTTCAGGTTTTCATTCTTGAATTCGTTTCGCCCCAGAGCAAAATCTGTTGTGCCATGACCAGCCTCGCCGCGATTGCCACATTATGCGTAACCATGTCTGCGATTGAGTAAAGAGACATGAATCATGAAAAAAAAGGCTAGGCTAGGTTGCAGCATTTACAGAAACATGAGTGTGTGTCTGGTGGAGAGATCCCTTCTCTCTTAACCTGCTCTGACAGATCTCTTCCTCTGCGGTGAAAACCCCCTGCCTTCCCTCACTCCACGTGACTGGAAGAAGATAAACTACTGTGCAGGGTCTCACGCAGGGCTGAAGGCCGGACTTCCTCCTCTTTGACACGATATAAGGGCTAATCAAGGGATCGTGACCTTGCAAAAAAAAGAAATGCAAGTCCAGCTGGAACATGTGACATTTGATTTAAAACTTCCTGAGAAAGAGAGAGTGTTTGTTTATTCAGCCCAGAGTGACACTTAAAGAAAACCCACAATAACTATCTTTAAATGTGCATATACGTCAATAACTGTTAACACATATACGTGCAGCTGTTAGCACATCTCAGTACATATTATATCTGATTATTAAAGATGTACTGTGATGATATGACTGCGCTGTGCTGTTACGAAACACATAAATGCTTTCTTTCTTTCTTTCTTACCAAATCAACCCGTGCCATGAAGAATGTTAACAGCCTCTAATCTGAGGATGTCTGAAGATGTCACTGAGCAAATCCTGCCTCAAACATCTGCACATGAGCTACAGAGATTTTGGGTGGTTTACTTGTGTTGTCTTGTGGTTTTAAACATTTAGAGTAGTGTGGCCTGAGTGCGGCATTGCTCCTCCCTTTTGTCACAATAAGCTTAACTCTCCTAACTATCCTCCATCCGGTCCTTTATCGGTTGTCTTCAGTAAGTGATTCCACTTTTGCCCTAATAAATCATTTTCATGCCTTTATAAAACTAAGAGATGGCTTGTAAATGGTTTATATCTTTACAACCACATTGTGGCGCTTTCATTGATATTTTTACCGCACACACAGAAGTGTTAAGCCTTGTTTGCCTCCTAAACGTTTAACATCAATGTCTCATCATTTTTAGCCATTTCTCACGGAAGCGCAAAGTGAATTCCCATAACAGAGATTTCCAGAGAGCGGGTGGACAGGGAGGATGGGCGGACATGTCATTACCATGTTCCTGTACATCACCAACAGGATAAGGACTCGCAGAAGTTCTGTGGAAAACTGGCAGGTGCTGAGTGACCTCCTGCTGCAGTCATGTGAAAGCCCCGTAACTTCAGTTTTTGAATTTAGAATGAACTATAGCATTAAATAAAATTCTCCTGGATTATGAAGCCCTTCTCAAAGACGACTGGAAAACGTTTCTGAAATGCCTGAATGGTGTTCAGTGTCAGACGGGCCTGAAAACACGATATGTGAGACGTAGGCGATACAGGGAGATACGTATTTTTCATGTTTCCTGACACGTTGAGCCAGGCCGGGTGTGGTTAGCGAGAGATTGTAATGAAAGGAAAACTCACAGAGGCAGGGAGGACACCATACATATTTCCTGCTATCACTCAGAGTGTTTTCAATCTTCCCTTCGTGCGGTGAGGTCACATTTAAAACAAAGGACTGCTGAAGCTACAGAGAGGACCAGTAGAGCTGGTTATCCATGAAACAGTTAGATAAAAATAGGCAACTACCTGGGTGATACACACTGAACAACAACATTGCTGTGGTTTCCATGCTGGACTAGTCAAAGGGAAAGCCACTGTGTCGACTGTAGGGTGGTACCTTCCAGTGGGAGTTTCACACGCTCGATCTCAAAACTGTCACTGCACATATCCGTGTGTACTGTTCACCTGGTTTGGTTGTGATGTTTTGTTACACATATCCAGTGTTTTTAGTGATCATAACAGCATGAATACACAGATGGTAATGTCCACCATTTTGGCCTATACTGAAATATCCTTCAGAAATGATTTGAGATTGAGATTAAATCCATTGCAGACACTCCCCAGAGGCTGAATCCGACTGACTGAAGATCATCATCTCATCAAGTTTTCCTCTAACTTTGCCATGAGGTTGAGTTTAAAATCACAACATCAATAACATCACAACATTTACATCCCCTTCAGGATGAACTGCAAAAACACAGGTCATTTCCTCACTTTTCATCTAACGCCATCATCAGGCATCAACTTATTTCAAGTTTACCTGCAAAGCTACTGACATTCACGTCATCCTCAGCTGCACTTTGTGTTTATACGTTTATATGCAACCTTCAAAAACAAAACCCAAAACAGCTGCACTACTGTACTGTTTTTAACCTACTGGTCAATCCACTGGTTTCAGCTCTTTATTTGTCAGGATATTGAGTATTTGTGCTTCACTTGAAAAAATAAAACAACAGTGTGGCTCAGTTATTTGTTTTTGGGTGATAATATCTTCACATAAAATGCAGAAAATACTTGTTAGTAGGACCAGTCTTTACATGGGATTTGATGACAGCAAGAAAACTTGTCTTCAATCAAAAGAATAGTTCAAAGTCCACGGGCCAGTGGATGTGGCTCCAACATAAAACAGTGAGAAACAACATAAAAGCCTCCCCCGCCTCTTTGTCTGGGGGTTGAGTTTTAAGGATGGTTGATGATTTTGACAAATGCCACCACTGTTGTCGAGGTTTCTCTGAGAACAGCGGACGAACCCCTCCCCTCTGGAAATACGCTGTCCACATAACTAAGATGAATAACTGTGATGGTGAAGGCGTATCCTGTTTTTTTCTCCCCCAGAGGAACCGAGTTAATCAAAGCATCTTTTCAATCCAGCTAAAGCCTGAGTTTTTTTTTTTCAGAGTCATAGTAAGTTGCAGTAAATCTGACTGAAAATGATTCACCCGAACGTGCCAGCCATTCTTTTGAAGTAGACACAAGAAAGCCTCTGTTTTGATGGCCGAAAGGAGCAGCTTAAGCCTCTGGCACGACATCAGACCAGGGCACAATGAAACAGCAGAATTATATTTTATTATGGGGGCTTTTCTCCACAAGTCCACACCCCTGCCAGGATAATGGCTTGGCCCTTCACTGCTGCCACAGCTGTGAATGCAGCCGCTGAGCTTCCCCCTTCAGGAAGGACTAAGGAAAAAAGTCTCCATGGATGGTTCAAGGTGACAGCAGCTATTTTACTCTTACATAATAATTTGTTAATATTTTGCAAATCAACTGAGAAAGATTTTCTTTGTAAAGTCTTCAGATCTGATAATCATATTTTAACTTTTTTTTCCCCAGCAACGGCATCCTCCACATATCAAGTTAAAGATTAACACGCCCCACAGGTTTCTTGGCTCAGTGGACTCATTCACTTGCGCATTCTGTTTTTTTAATCTCTTTCCTGAGAAGTTACGCTCACTGCTGATATGACAGCCTGTGTTACGTAGTTTACTGTTGGCAGGTGCTTTGTTGGATTCTTTTCTCATGAAAGGTTTCCCATTTCTTTGCACAGTAGCTGATGAAAAAAAAAACCCAGAACAATAGACAATGATGAAAAGAAAGTCAGGGGGGCGAAGAATGCAGCAGATTGTATCTTTATCAGTCGCCATGTCAGCTCGCAAACTGAATTAACCACATTGTGCGCCTCTGGAGTCACCTTTTTCACCAGACTGTCTGAACAAACTGCACATTAATAACAACTTGTGGCTTTAAGATTTCCACAATTGTGCAATAACACAAACAGTCATTGTTAAAGAGTTTAATCCAGTTTATAATATAAATAATGTACAAAATAGTTATAATATAGTTGTGTGAAATATTTACAAAATAATCTGGCAATGTAAAAAAAAAACATTATTACAAAAAAATGCTTTAAATTAAAATACTTTTAAGAAGCAGATGTGAATATCTGCCTCTGAAGTGCAATAAGATTAAAGTGAGCTTTCTTTTATCACCCCCACCAGCTCAGAAAGGCACAATAAGTTGCTTCTCCCGGCTCGTGGATGTTCTTTAGGCACAGATAGGCGCGGTTCCATTCGTAGAGCTGGTGTTGAAGAGATGACAAGAAAACGTTAGGTTAGAATTTTTTTGGTTTCATTTGTATGTATTTGTTAGCTTTTTCCTGAAAAATAAAGGGAACAATTGAACAACTGTTATGGTTCTTACAGGTATTTTGGTTGTTACATGGCAATAATTCTGTAAAACATTTAAAAACACAGGAATTGACATGTACCTTCAGGCCAGGCAGGAAATTTAAAGATTTTGGAACTGTAATAACTCCGGCTTCAGGTCTTCTCTGGTGTCATATGAGCTATAGTGTCATCAAATAATTTACGTCAGAATATTTGAATTATGTTATGTTGATGTTAAAATTATATTAGTTCACCAAATGGTGCTTTTTTTAAAATTGCATATTTAATTGGCATTCTCCAATGTTAGTGTTAGTCACTGGAACTTTGAGAGAACAAGGATTTCTTTTGTGAAGTAAGCTTCATCCTTGGCTTACTGCAACATGTGAAGCTTGCAGATGATTATATGGTTAAAGTTGTAATCTCAAAGTTTTTCTTCAAAGTAAATGTTAAAGCAAGGCAAGATTAGGAGAGAGTAGTTTTATTTTGAAAATTAGTACAACTTCCAGGTCCCTCCCCCTCTCTGTTATGTGCATTAGCTCGCTTTCAACCCTACTATCTAATTCTTTCTTTTTAGTTTCTTTTCTTCAACGCGCTTCTCCTTTTCACTTATATTTTGTGTCATACGTTGTTTTCTGTGCAGCCTGCGCAGGAGCAGGGATTGACGCTCTGTTAGATACTCTGTTCTGATTGGTTGTTTTGATTCAGGTACAGTGGGTTCTTGTCAAATTGCCTTTGAGGCAACAGGTGGAGACAGAGGAGGGAGATTTTTTTTTTAAAGATTATCTGTCTCACTCCACTACTGTCAGGACAAAGTGACAGTTTTAGCAAATATGACAAAGCTATTTTTAAACAAGTTACTTACTACTGTACTAACCCACTGTGACGTGGCTGTTTTTTTCCTCTCTGTCATTATTACATATATTATGGCCAAATAAAGAGAAAAGATGGTCATAGACAATTAAAGTGAAACTGAAACAGAAGTGAGATCCTAAACCCACCTGAAAATTACAGTTCATCACTATGTGTGCCATAACGGGTGACAAAATGGTAATCTTTGAGATTAGAACTGTAATGCGAGATTTATGTCTGAGGAAAGTTTAACTGAATCTGAGATACTTGGTTGATCGGGATTACAGGTGAATTCGAATATAAGAATAGCAAGATGTATGTTTGCATTTAAAACCTTCGCTGTCTTAGTCTCTGGACATTTTTCGGTGGAATTCAGATCACATTAGTCACAAACACGTCACCTTAACTCTGCATTGTTGTGACTAATCCCTGTACATTAATTGAATTAAATTATTAAAGAGCCTGACTCATTGTGGCCAGAGCTCACAACTGGTTTTAAAAAGGATTTCCTGTTGACCTCCCTCATTCCTCAACCTCAACACAAGTCCAGGAAACACAGAGATCCAGATTTCCTTAAACAGTTTAAACACTAGAAAGCAACAAACCGGCTGTAGATTTAGCAACAAACAGGTCAGTGCATATCACTTGCAAAACAGATCCGTCCGTTCCTGCACATTTACAGTAAGAGCAGAACGTGCAAAGAGAAGAAGCCACCAAATGCATTTTAAAAAAAGAGCATAACCAAGAATGGATCATGCATCCAAGAGTCAGGATTTAAATATCTCACCCTTTTCTCCTCAGAAGATACTTGTATAAAATGGCAATGACTATACAAGCAACTGTAAAGAAAGAAAAAAGAAGATTATTTCATCCACAAAGTAAAATCAAAGTGTGAAGTCAAAGTAGGAGAAGAGCTGTACGTTACCCAATACAACGGCAATCACGCTGATAATAACAGGTGCATGTCCTGCAAGACAAACGCAAAGTTAGATGCAGATCATAATGAATAGCTGCGTTAACCTCTGGATGGAAAGAAGGCCTAATAACTCACCAATATGCTCTTTAGTATCTACATCCACGCCATGCTTGTCTGCAAATAGAAAACAAAATTATTAGTATGCAAAGTATTTAAACCACTACGGACAACAGGATTTACCCTGCTAACAAGACTACATCGGAAACATTAGCAACACACACCAGAAGCTCCGTTACATCTCATTTGCTCATTTAAAGCAACTATGTGTAAAAGTTTTAGATGATTATAGCATCTTTCACATGATTTCTGCTGGTACATTTTGGCTTTGTGCTTGGTATGTACTGAGCCCATTCATCTCAGGGCCTCTGAGCCAGATCAGTTAGAGGGTTAAGAAGAACATTAATTTATTATCTTGGACGGAGGACTGAGGGAGGGAGGGAGGGAAGGAGGGAGGAATGTCTGACAGTATTAAACGACACTTCTCCTCCATCAGTAAATTAAAGCCAATATTATGTGCGTGGCAAACAATAAAGATTATTTTATTGGCACACGTAGAGCCATAAATAAGAGGGTTAAAGAAACAGTCTGACATTTTGATATATACGCTTGGTCTCGTTCCAGTGGAGAGTTAAATGAGAAGATTGATACCACTCTCATATCTGACTGTTAAATATGAATCTACAGCCGCCAGCAAGTAGCAAACTTATTGTAGTGTGAGGACTGTAAACAGATGGAAACAGCAAGTCTGACAAAACGTCCCTCCCAGCACCTCTGAAACTCAGTAATTAACTTCTTGTTTGTTTACTATGAGCAAAAACCAAACTGCGACAGCACAATTTCCCAATTTACATTAGACGATGTGCTAGATTATAGATCTCGGGCCGTGAGCGGCGGCGACGGCGGCCTCCTGGAGACTCCGCTGGTTGCCTAGCAACTGCTCATCTGCACACTGCTCCACACTCAAAACAGCAAAATTGTTGTTTTAACACTTCCGTCCGACTCTCTGCCAGAAAGCGCAGCACGTTTCCCAAAATGTCAGACTGAGTTCAGTTTGTTAGCTCACATCTAGTGGGAAGTGTGTGGAAAGGCGGCAAAAACAACGGATGAACTAAGGATGAGTGAACTCTGAGCACACATGAGCTCTGGCTGACCTGTCTCAGTGTTTAGGGTCCGCTGTCCACACTGATGATGCTTTCGCTCTCTGTGTACACAGCTTTGTAGATCCAAGTGTAACACAGGAGTCATTATATTTTTACTCATCTGCTATCTGTCATTCCCAACACTATACACACTTTCTGGAAGTATTACACCCAGTTCTTTGATTTGCATTTTAGTTGCTTATAAAAGAAAACCCAGGTGTGATAATTTGACTTAAATAACCAAACCCCAGGCACAAATCACACAAAGTTTCCTGCAGGAGCATTACAGGCTCAGAAGGTTGCATGCAAAGAGTTTCATGGGACATACAACAAAAAATCAATGTAACAGATGCCATTAAACTTTAGCTTGTGATCATGCGACTTTCAAATGCAAGGGAGGGTCCAAGCTCGACTTTTTCACTGAATTGTTTGTTACCTTGAAATGAAGACAAAGATGTTGATGTTACGCTGGCCGTGGTGGCTCTTTCGTCAGCCATCATAATACCTCTGCCACCTTTGAACAGAACGATCAGAATGATTCTTAAATCTTCCCCGGACGGGATAAAAGTCATGCCTGAAGCTGAGAGGCCATTGCTGAGAAGCGTGCTCGAAATCTATTAATGCTGCAGGGCGACATGCCTAAAAGATTTCCAACTTAATTACATGCTGTTCGGCTTGTTTTTTCTGTACCTGGTGTTGTTGTTGTGCTGGTTGTGAACGTTTTAGCACTGTGAGCTGTGGATGTGCCGGGTGAATCTGTAGAAGTGGACGCTTCTGTGACATGGAAAATAATCAAAGTTGTCAAAATATTTTGGGAAATCTTCTTCATGTACTGAGAGGCACAAAGGACTGGTTGAATATACAAAGTGTGAATGAATGATTCCTGTTTGTAAAATGTTTCTCTACCTTGTGTTGGAGGTGTAGATGTGATCGTTTCTGTTGTAACTCTGTCCTCTATTGTCACACCTACAAATAAGAACACCATTGAATGTATGTGGAATTAAAACAAATGCAGACCCATGAGTCATTCAGGAGAACAGTGGTGGAGCATGCACATGCAGAAAATCTATATATAAATGTTATTTTTCACAAGAGCCGCGTGCCTTGAGATGTTTATGCATTCTCCTGTAGAAAACAACGGCCAACGCTGTGTTAGGTTGTTCTTTGGTCAGCGCGCTCTTAAGCTGATAAGGCGAGCAGGAGTGGAGCAGTTAGTACACGTGGAGCAAGCACAGACATGAAGAAAAATGGCGTAAAGGTTGAATGCTGCTCGGTGAACAGTTAAGGAAAGGAGTGTGTAAAGAGGGGTTTAAGTGATGTGTTCAAACTGAGCACAGTACATCACAGACAAACACTTCATTTGAATGCACTGCAAACTCGATGCTGAACTCGCAGGGTCGGAAACTTATTGCAGGACCTCTGGTTTTAGCCAATCTAACTACAAATTATGCACACATTACACAACGGCTTTTCAAAGCATAACAGGGGTTTTCAGACTGATTTATTTATCACATCCCAGGCAGGGCTCGCTGCTCAGGGGCGTTCACGATGCTCTGACATTTGAGACCTGTCAGTGAGCCACCGGACATTATTCACATTCCCCTCTTGATTGCACCCATATGAGCGAGATGATCTTGGTCGTGGTCTAATTTTCTACTTTAACTGGCGAATGTGATGATTTTCACCATCTGACTCTCACAGGTGAGTGTCCTTTAACACACCAAACTGGACAGGTGAACTCATGAGGTGTTAATAACTGACCAAAGAAACAAATGTTCACTGTGGTCGTCTATGACATCAGTTCCAGCAAGTTGATTTTCTAATTGCGGTGAAATGAAAATGGAAACCAGTGGATGCATGAAAAGCCGGAAATCTCTCTGCAAGTTTAGTATGTGATTTACAAATTGTCCGCAATTATGTAAAGATTATTTGTGAATAATGGGTCTATAAGTAACCTAAACAACACTTGATCTGCATGAAGCTTTGAAAACACAGAGGGAGCTTACGTTTGCATTCAGGAGGCTGAGAATCGTATTCGCCGGTTTCGCTGCACGTAATGGCGTCCTTCCCAATGAGGACGTAGCCTTCGTCGCAGGTGTACCGTATCACTTCTCCATATTCTGGATAAGCTGAAGAATTCCATGTGTTTCTGCCATTGGTCACTTCGCCGGGTTTGTCGCAGGTTACCACTGAGGAGTCGGACAAGCAGGTGTTTTTTTTTTCTAGACACTATTCATTCAAACTGTTGTTTTATTGCATCTCCAAGAAAAACTAAAATAAGAGACGCTTACATTGACACCTGGATCTTCCGCTCCACCCTGTCACATAACACTGTTTGTAGCTCACTCCGCTGAGTTGGTAGCTGTTGGAGGAAGAAGGAGAGTAAAGCAGGACCGATTATTTAAAGTGGACTTATACAGTAATGTGATGCAATGGGGAGGTTATTTCATTCTTTATTATTGACTGAATTCTTACAGGGTTTGCTCACAAACTTTGCACCAACACCTCTCTTGGATAGAGATAGAGATAGACCAAGTTTCTAATCAGTGAAACTATGACGTAAGACATTCTGGCCACGGCTCTATTTGTCTTCTAAGACGAAAGTATTTTGTTGTTTTCTTTAGTGATCGTTTTCATTTGCAAATCCACCTTGACTTCAGCCATCGAGGTCTCTTTGCCAGGAGCTGTCCAGTGGTGGACAAATGAGCGTGGCTGCGACCGAGGGCTCCTCCTTTGTTTGCCGCGGTGACGCTTGATGCTCTTTTCGATTCAAGCGGATAAAGATTACATCGGAGGTTTTCACACTTTTTACAATCATACTCACCCTTTTTCACAAGACACCTCTGCCACAGCACCAAACAGGGTACCGTCTTTGGTATCAATGATCATATTTGGCAGAACTCTCGGGGGACCGCAGTCTTTCTCTGTGACATAAAAACAAAAAGAACATCTCTGCTTTAGTCCATGATGTCATGACTTTCAGTGACAGCATACTGACTGTCAGTGGAGTGACAATGAAAGTGATAAGAACTCACTTATGCAGATGAGATTTGGCGTAGTCCACTCTCCAGCAGTGCAGGTCATACGCCCAGAGCCACTGTCTTCTATATATCCATTGGCACACTCTAAAGAGGCAACAGAACCTTCTGGAAAAGCATTCAGTAGAAGTGCCTCGTTGGTTAACACCATAGTTTCCTTTCCTTCAGGTTTCGGGCAGTCAGCTGGGAGGAGAAAAAAAGAACAAAAGGGCGATGTTAACATCAACAGTTCTTTATCAGACCTGAAGATCCATCTCCTTTCAACAAAACAGAAAACCTGAAAGACTCTCACGTGAAGAAATGAGTAAATAAATCAAGTTAATATCACACTGACACAACATATGTGAGGAAATGTGTCCTAGACAATCTGTGAATGTCTAATCTGCACATGCAGGTCTTTGTCTATTTTAGTGGAATAAAGAGTTTGCGATAAAAGGTTTTTGTGACAGTGACAGTGAAAAGCTATCAATATAAACAGGTGTTTCTATTAAGTAATAAAACAGGTAAATGATAATAACCTATTAATAAATACTCTTTTTTTCCTTTTTGAAGTCTACAGTTATTAATGTTGTAACTTAAATTATTGCTTAAAGCCCAAGTAAGTGATTCAACCTGTCGAAAAGGGTTTCCGTACTTTTATTTTATGACTATAATTAATCAATGAAGCATTATTTCTCAACAGATAATAAAGCAATTAGTAACAACTTATAAAGCCTCTGTGAGTTTTTACTATATTTACAGAGTTTCTCATCCAAAAAAAAGTTATTGCAATATGGTAGTCAACTTTCTGTACTCCCTAAAGTTTATATTGGCGCTTTAAAATTCAGTGGAATCCAGAGCGCAGCAATATTTTTTCCAAAAATATTCATGGGAGTGTGCTTCACTGAGCTCTGGTCCTCACATCATCTCACAAAAAATCTTCCGGATACAGAGAGAATAATGTGGTGACAATCAAAAGCGAACCTCCAGCAAAAGTGGAAACTTCATTAAATACACCTGCACAATATCATGTACAAAGTCACTTAGGTCATATTTCTTTTGTAATTGACTATATTATGCTGAAAAGTCTATATATTTTTTGTCCTTCCAACAAAAACTGAACTTTGCAGACACAATAAAAGTAAATTAAATGGCAAAAAGTTGGATTACACAGGGGAACAAAATAAAATCTATGTTTATGTTGCTTATTTGTTGATATCTACTGTTATCTTAATATAGAATCTCTACATTTTTACCCTCCAGTTAAGCATAATTACAGAAAAAAAGTTGTAATCTTCTGCATCACTTTTCATTACGGTGAGCTTTTTTCTTTCCCTCTCTCTCCTCAGTTGACATAAAAACACTCTGTCCATACTCATGTGACTCTGATAAATATTATCTCATTAAAGCAGCCTGCAGGCTCAAGTGACACTGACCTGCTGCCTTCACCACAAAGAGCCACAATAACAGCAGAGGTCTCACTCCGCGCCGTCCGCAGGTGTCCGCTGAATAAACGTCCATGCCGGGAGGAGAAAGGAGATGGAAGAGAGACAGAGAGAGAGAGCAGATCCGGATCCGGTCTCTTGTGGTTCGGAGAGGAGACGGAGAGACGCGCCTCGCTCGGCTGCCGGTCGACAGTGAGCGTCCCGTGAACTCAGCACCACTAAACCACGTTACAGTCAAGTTAATGAAATTACACAGTGACAGGAAAGGAGAGGAAAAATGCACTTCAGAATAAAAGAGTGATTTCTCCACAACAAGCACAGACTCAGATTTAGGGCGCTCTACTCACAAAAATTCAATACAATGTTTAAGATAAGATAATTAAAAAATAAATATATATTAGGTTATAATCACTTTAATGTATAATAATTGTGTTTCATCATTTCAGAATAAACCCGTCATATCTACAGAGGGAAGACATTTTTAAATGTATTTATTTAACATTTTTTTTAAAAATCTAAGTAACTGTGCATCATAAGTCTGTTGTTGTTTACATTGACAGTATGACAGCAACATGTTCTGTTTATCTAATCTTTAATATCACAAACCAACTTATATCTAAAATTGTAACTATACAGCCGATCAGATGATTCTTTCAATCCAAACACTGCTGCTTAAAAGTAAAAATAAATCGTAGTGTTGATGTCTGTACTTCATTTTGCTTACTTGTAAATGCAGCCCTGTGTGTTACATAAAAGATTATGTCCATCTGTGTGTAATTAAAAAGCGTCTTATTTTGAAAGGCTGCACAGGAAGTTTCGCTTTTCACTCAGTCTGACTTTACATTCATGTGTTTCAGCGTCCGGACAGAAAACAGGCGAGAGTTTGAGAGTGGACAAAGACCGGTGAAAGAAACCGGCGACATCTTAATTAATTTATTATTAACTCAAGTTTTATTAGGACAGTAAATGAACACAAACTCAGTCTGTCCTCCTCTCTGTCCTGTGAGAAGAGGAGACTTCACCCAAAGGAGAAAGAAGAAAAAACCGGACTGGAAATATTGTGGGTGTGTCGTGGAAAAAAGGGGATATTCCCCCTGCGAAAGCTCAAAGTGGGAAGCCTTTATTATTTTACTGTTTTCTGATCCAAACCCACAAGTCTGAAGAGTGTCACTAAGACAACCATAGATAAAAAATAATAACATTTTAATACATGCCTAAGTTATACATACTTTAACCACAATAATACCAACAACAATACCACTACTACTATTACCACTGCTTATAGATTACTACTACTAGTAGTAATAAAAATGCCAACAATAAAAACAACAATAATTATACTGATAACAATGACAACAACACCTATAAATATAATGATAATAACGACAACAACAACAATGATATCAACGATAACAACAATAATAATGATGACAACAACAAGACAATAAAAATGATTAGGATATGAACAGCAGCAACATGACAACAGTGATAACTACAACAACAACAACAATAATAATGTTCATGATATCAACCATAACAACAATATTAACATGGCAGTAATGATAACTATAACAACAAAGAAACAGACAGACACAGGAGGAGTAAGTCACGGTTGCGTTGGGGATAAAGTGGGTTTGGATGTTTTACACTACACCACAGCGCCTGAGTCACTGGGCTTTGGGTTATCGTCATGGATACGCTCCACAGTTTTTCTTCAACAAGGGGGCCGTGCCTCATCGCCTCACGCACTTTGGGGCGAATTCCGAGGAGCTCGCTGCACCACCCATTTTCAACCAAGTTTGTTGACAGGGGCCGTCTCCCTCCTCCAGACTCAGTTGCCTGAGAAACCTGAGACCACATAGAAACCTCTCAACAAAAGCTCACACAGGTCAGTGCCCTGCGTCTGCACTTTCAGGAGGAAGTGAGGAAACACCGAGATATTTTTGGTGATGCACGTCACATCACCAAAAAGTATTATAGTAGAAAAAGAAGTTTTAGGCCTCGCCAGACTGGGTGTGGGGAAACACAGCAGCACGCTCAACCTGATGCAAAGCCAATAAAATGTGACCTGTAAAAACTTTGCGGTGCACCTCGTTTCCTTTTAAGGCGCTTTAAAAGACCTTTGCTACAGCTGGTAACGCTGGTTCGCCTGGCAACCTCTCGGGTTGAAAGAGCTGAGAAGCTGCCTGCTTTTCTTATCTCCCCAAACACCCTGTCCGAGTGAACGATGAAGACGCCTCCCCTTCTCGGCAACCGCTGGAAAAATGCATCTGCTTCTCCTCACGCCTGATAATGGAGAAAAGAGGGTGCCACCCAGACGCTAATATCTGCCCGCTGCATAGCTCACCTGCCTTTCACATGATCAGGCATACCAAGGATGTGATGTAAAGAGCTCAGCACACTCTGTATGTTTAAACACATGATGTAACAAATGAAACTGTATATAAGGCTTCATTTTGGAGAACTTCTTCTCTCCTCACATGACTCATCAGTACGTGTCTTCTGCTGCCAGAAACTTCTATTTTTCTCAGGAAAAACAGCTTGATTCTTGTTTAGTGTATGCGTTCTTGTGTTAATGGCCTCTTTGGAAAACAACTTTAAACACAAACTGTTGAGCCGGCACATTTGTTTTGCACATTTGATCTGGTGTGCAAGGCCTTCTCCGACCCGGCTCGACTTTTCACTGTAAACCGGTGACATCTAGTGGCACAAGGGACGAACCGCATTAAAAGTGCAAAAGCTCTCACTAATGAAGGCAGTAAGAGGATAATCATGAAGTAACAAAAATGAAAATCGTGTGGTGTGGTTTCCTTTCCAGCGTGAAACATGATTTAGTGAAGCAGTTTCCCCATTTATCCTCATTTATGCAGAGACCAGTGGAAAAAAAAATCACTGCTATGAATCACATGAATTCTGCTCTCTGACATGATGGCAGAAACACACACGAGGGTGGTTGAGGTGTTTAAACAAAGTGGTATTACAGATGCAGAAGTAATACATCAATATGAAATGTTGTGTATGATGTGTGTTGGGTAGCCAATAAACATCAAAATCCATATATCTGAGTTACACATATCATCAGTTGTTTCTTATGTTCTTAGTTTATGAAAACAGAACAAAGAAAGTTTTCTTATTAGATCTGACCCACATCTGATCTTTTGTTCCACAGAAAATGCATTACAATATAACAGCTGGGTAAGAAAAGTCTTAAATTCAAATTTTCTTCTGAAAGCTTATTTTCAAAAACAGAATTAAACATTTCCTGAGGGATGGTGTGGGGGGGAATTACAGTGAAAGTTAAGAAGAAAGGTCACAGACAATAGCTTTTTGCAGAACATTTACCTCTGCTCTGAATCTGTCAGTACAATCCAGTTCCACACATCATTTCATGCGCGAGCCTGAAATAGAACATAGGAAGTCATAATCCAGTAATTTGTATGCAATTTAGTCAATTATCGCACCACGTGGAATTACCAGTCGTTGTGCAGCCATCAAGTTCTGAATGACTGAGCAGATCTCATCCGAACCAGGGTCAAAGTCACCAACATAATGAAAGTACAGAGGCTCTTTGCAGTCATTCAGAGAAAAAAAAAGTACTCTTACAACAATGAAGCATTCAAAATCGCTGTTAAGATGTCCTTCACTGCTCTGCTGGAGCTGGTCAGCGATCAGCTGCCTCCTGCAGGGGCATCGGGTGAGAATTTCTAACTGTGGAGGGTGAAGATTATCACACAAGCAGATTAAAAACCTTCTTAAACAGAATAGGAGGGTTGAAATATGAACATTGGGTGTATTCCCGGACAGATGTTCATCATTTCAGAGTAAAACTGTACCAGTCAGGGGCCTTAATTTGTGGATGCTGCCTGCAGCTAATCCAACAAGTCCAAACAGAAGAGCCTTTCACAAACAGCTTGTAATTCACATCTTGTTTCTAATTCAGTCTGGGCCGTTCATTCAGCTTTATGTCAAACAGACGGCGGGGTACTTGACCAGATTTATATTCTTTTATA
This sequence comes from Amniataba percoides, assembly GCA_037176925.1. NCBI lineage: Eukaryota > Metazoa > Chordata > Actinopteri > Centrarchiformes > Terapontidae > Amniataba > Amniataba percoides. Next base: position 6,226,117 of record JBAJHX010000096.1, read on the forward strand.
ATCCTTGTATCTCTGATGGCCCCTTGATTCAGTCCTGCTGTTGAAATATGGATGTGTAATGGACACACATAGGTGCCATAAGACGCCTCTGAGCTTTCTTTTGTAATTGAAAAAAAAAAAAAAAGTCTACTTCGTGCAGTCGGGCTTCCTCCGAGCTCCGTCAAGGAAAGCAGTTGGCTACCATGACAACTGCAAATCTGCCATAGAAACAGTGACTTATGCTGCTTTATCAAAGGACAGTGTTGTTGGAGTGTACTGTAAAAGAAATTAATGTAAATATGACATTGTTTTGTGAACTATAGTGGTTGTTGGTGATACATTTGCCCGTAGACATAGAATAGCATCAATATGATTTTCAGAGGCTTTTTTTTCAGTACAAGAGATGCAGAAGGTGTTTTCAGTAAAACTTTATTTTTCAGTGCATGAACGGAACACCATGTAAAGGTCATAGTCTATCCTTTTAAATCCATTTTTAAATATTTTCTCTCTTTTTTTTTACATAAAAAAATAATGGAGCGATTTAATATACCTCTATTTTTTTCCCCCAGAAAGAGCACTCAGCGAGTATTTATAAAGGTGCTGTACAATGTACAAACATTTACATCTACTGTTCCTACAGAATGTAGAAGATACCACAAGGATTGTTTTTCTAATGAAGCGATGCAAGGCCACAGTATGACACAGAGATGAGATACAAAATGGTCAAAAGAAAAGCATTAAAGGAGTACAACAGTGCAGGGGACACACAATAAAAAGGGCATTATCTGATTCACCAGAGTGAACTGCCTGTACCTGACACTCAGGGTTGGATTTACCCATTCAACCAACCAAACTATTGCACAAAAACTACTGATCCACTGATTGGCTCATAGTGTATCCTCTTGTAAGTTTTGACCTGAAAACTTCCTTATACAATCACATGCTCTTATCACAGTCAACCGCAGACCTTAACCTCCATTTGACGGTCACAGATATCGACTTTATCACTCGTTTGCTACTATACTGTGTTCCCTGAGCTCATCTGAATATGTCTCATAAGTTGTATTTTCAGGTATGTTGAGTATATTTCCTTTTCTCTGATTTTATAGCAGAAGCTAAAAACATCTACTAAAGTAACTCGTTTTCACCAACCCCAAGTTTGGAAACAGTTTTGTTTTTCTTCATCAGCTCAACTACCTTTAAAATATGTAAGAAGCATTACATCAGCAGCACACTAAATTACTCACCAAAGCACCACATCGCTCTCTAAACTCCATCGTCCTTCAAGCCACCCTGGCACACAGTCACACAGCAGGATTGACAAATACATAAAACCCTCATTTTTTCTTTTCTCAGTAGGCAAAGGTAAAACCATCAGGGACATAAATCAGAACTTGCACAGTATTATATAAATAGCCATTTCGGCCTGAAACAGTAATTCTTTTTAGAAAAAAAATCAAACAGCGTTATAAAATAATAATAATTAAAATGTCAATGCATTGGTAGCAAGTTAACATCACGAATTAAATACAACTCATGGTCATTCTGTAATGCTACAAGGGCAGATGCAGTGCAATGGAATTCGGTATATATTTAAAAGTTAGAATTTGCAAAACATGACACATTCAAATATATATATATATATATATTGTCATTTCACAATGAGACACGTTTTGAGCAATTGCAAACATTTGGTACAGCGGTTTGCACGTTACCTATACAGTTCATGAACTACGAGATCCATGGTAACTCCTACCACTGAAGTACATTGGAAGGATGGTGAAAGCTCAAATAACATGGGACAAATCTTTAAAGTCTATATCAAAATGTGGAATGGCTTGGTACAGCTACATATACACATAATAATCTATTATCTCAATAAATTACACACTAGTTGGTTATCATACACATGGTAAACAAGATCTCAAACCACAAGTTTCTGGTCTTTTTAATGATACTGTTGATATGGAGGAGAGTCATATCGATAACCATAAAACAGTCTAGAGTCCCCGGTAAAGTGAACGCTGGCTGGATCGTATTAGAAATCTGCCTGGTGTTGAGAATTAGAATTATAAACAAGAAACAGGATCATCTCCAGTGATGTGCAGAACACGTGCAGTAAAACAAACAGAGGGACCGACTGCATGCAGTTGAGGAAATGTTTGAGAAAAACGACAGTCAAAATATCCCATGATGAAACCAAGAGCAAAATTAAACCCTAGATGACAGTCACACGTGGTCTCTACTACAGGCGAGAGGCGAGGGCCTATCTCCTTTCTTTGCATATGGGTCATTGCATTGTAATGGGTGAAGCGCTGTTGGTAGTCGTTGTTCCACAGGAGGCTCCCAGGATTGGCACATATTCACATTTCAAAATGTCTCGCCTGGCAAGGCCGAGGGGCATGCCGCACATGCTTGAGTCCCACATCAAAGATGCTAAAGCAGCGGACAAGGCAAAGGGGAGCTGCTACATGCCACACGTGATGTCACAGGCCTCCCAAAAAAGACCCTGTCAAAAGACAAATCTGGACATGGTCCAAAGGTTATAAAAGTGGCACCACGTTGCACTTCTCTGTTTTATGGAAGAACTCAGAAAAAAACAATCCACTGAGGGTCCTGTTAAATATTCCATGGCACAGCTCGAGTCTGGGTGATTCAATATTCTATCACAAAGGGCCACGGAGGACCTCTGCCTGGGAGAGGATTTTCGCTGAGTTGGGCACTTTCCAAGGGCCGGGGCTAAGAGGTCCCTTTGGGCTCTGCACGGTCAATGGGATACTGTTTATGGAGGCTGCAAAGTTACTACTGACTTCTTTGGAGGAAGAAAACGTGTCCTCTCTTCCTTTGCAGTCTCTTGGCGAAACTACAGAACCTTTTCTGTTCCATTTATCTTTAAAAGACGCCGGTGATTCCCTTCTTCCGATAGCTTCCTTACTTCTGTCTTCTGAAGGTTTGCATTTCCCATTCGCATCACTCTGCCCTGAGTCTTTCCCTGCACCTTTCTCACTCTCTTTACGAGGAGAAGTCCTGTGGTGGTGAGACTCTCCCACCACCCTTTTAAAACTTTCTTGCTCCCGGCCAGGTCTGGTTCTTTCCCCTCTCCCTTCCACCTTGCTTTCTTGTGTGTATCGTCTGATCTCGAGAGTCCCCCCTTTGCCGTTTTTCTTTTCATGATCCGAGCTCTCTCTGCTGGTGGAGTCTTTTAATCTCCTCTGAGGGCCTTGCTGATGCTCCGCACGCTGCAGGGTCGAGGCCATTTGCTGTCCGGCTTGCTGAGACTTCGCAGGGCTCGTGGATCGTGTTTTTGTCTGTTTCTGAGATGTCCTCTTCCTGCCCAGCGTCTCTTCCTGTGCTCGGCCCTCTGTTTTTTTGGGACTGTGATGTTGCTCTTTGGCTTTAGGAAATGTCTCCCCTGTTTTCTTTGGGCTGCTTAGCTCTCTGGAGTCCTTTGTGGGCCTGGTCCTCTTGTAGAAGTTCATATGTTCGGGTGAGGCGGGAGAAAGCCTGTCTGCCTCCTTGTCTGCCCACTCGCCACTCTCCTCCACTGAGCTTAAACCCCTGCTGCTGGGCTTGAGGCCTCGTGGGGGTCCGGCGCTCCAGCTGCGAGAATGTTTTAGTCTGCTGGAGGAGGGAGTGGGAACAAAGATGGAAGCCCCAGTGGGATATGGAGAGGACAGGGGTGATGTGTCAGAGTAAAACACCTCTCCGGAATAGCTTGTGGGTGAAATGACTTTTTGATCACGCTGACCTGCAAGAGAAGCACACGTTTTACATGGTAGAGGTGGCGTGTGGACACATGAATCATAATAGATTTGCCCAAAACAATGTGGACATTTACAGAGAGAGAGAAGGGGGGAAATTATTATACAGAGAGGTTAACAAAGGGGAGACATGATTGAAAAATTACCAAGGTAAAAGAGAAGAGGCCACTAAAAGCAGTGAAGATGTTAGTGTTGGTGCTCAGTGTAGTAGCACACAGTAGAAGAAGCTGTACTACCTGCATCAGGGGCAAGAGAAAAAAACAGCCAAAAGGAAGCAGATGGTGAGTTATTTCATGAATAAATTAAAAAAGAAAAAAAAACTCATTACAGTAGGTACATTCAAATCAATACGGGCGTCTTTCCTCTCCATTAACCAACGGATGGAGTCATTATCATCAGCTAAACATTAAGTGGATTTATGGATCCTGCATGTATTTAACTACAACTAGAGTGCCCTCCTAATAAACTAGTAAACACATTAAGGAAATAAATTCAATCCATTTGTTCACTAAAGTGCTATTGTTCACTCTAATCAAACACGTCACGGTTAAAACCTGATTAGATGAGAAGATTGACACCCCCCTCACATCTCTGCTGCTCTAAATATGAAGCCACAGCCAGGAGATGGTGGGCTTAGCTAAACTCAGCATTAAGACAGGAAACAAAGGAAACAGCTAATCTCTGTCCAAAGGTAACAAAATCCACAAAATAATAGCACCTATAAAGCTAAAATGAAACTCACTGAGCCTTGTTTGTTTCAATTGTGTAGCTTAATTTTATAACTGAGTATAAAACTGACAAACTGCGGCATTAATGGAAACTTTAGAGGGGATTTTTTTTGCCTTTGGACAAAACCAGACTGTTCCCTACTGCTTTCAGATACACTGCTGGCTGTAGTTTTGTATTTAACACACAGATATTAGAGTAGTATCAGTCTTTTCATCCAACTCCGAAAATAGTGAATTCAAAGGAATTTCTGATAAAACACTCAAATATTATTTGGAAGAAATAAATTATTATGTAATATAGACATGTAAGATATTAATCTGTCTGTGTGAAACACGGGTGAATCAATTTCTAAATCATTCAGTCATTTACAGTCCTACGATAAAATCCTTCACAGTACTTACTGCCGTCTTGAGCCAGGCCCGCCCCGGGTCTCAGCAGCAGCACCACTTTGTTTCCTCCAGCCTGGATCAGTTCAATAGCCCGTGTATGGGAAATGCCGCGTGCCGGCTCCCCGTTAATCTCCACTATCTCATCTCCAACCTGTCAGCAAAACAGAAAATGCAATTATTAAACAAATACACACCTATCACAGCTTAGCATAGTCTGCTGTGCATGCAACACACATTCACTTAAAAACACACAGAAGCACTGTGCTTACACAAACATGCGTAATCAAAGAATCTATATTTCACACCACAAACACACACACACACACACACAGCCTTGTAATACCCCAGGGATACCCGCTATTATTGGAGATGACAAAATAACTCAGAAGAAAGCATGTAAACATGTCAGTCTGTTAGGATGTAATCAGTGTTGACATTTCTCTGCACCCTTGGATAGGCAAAGTCATGCCCAGAGATCACAGTCTAGCAAGCCTGAGATTTATTCCCGCTAGGAGCTTCTCCTCTGTTCCCTCACTGCACCGTCTTTCCTCCCATTCTAATAATAATAATAATGATAATAATGATGTGATAATTTCATCCCTATGGGGGAATTCTAATTTGGCTGAACCTCAGTGTGACCTTCCTGGAAACAATCTGTGTCATACTTATGTAAATAGAAAACTAGATAGATAGATAGATAGATAGATAGATAGATAGATAGATAGATAGATAGATAGATAGATAGATAGATAGA
>JBAJHX010000096.1:6231828-6257076 GCA_037176925.1 Amniataba percoides
TAGATAGATAGATAGATAGATAGATAGATAGATAGATAGATAGATAGATAGATAGATAGATAGATAGATAGATGAAACATAAATTAAAATCTCAAAATTCTAAATGATACACAAGAACTAAATCAAATCATATTTGACAAAAGGCTGTCTCCCAGCTCTTTGTATTTGCTGTGTAAAGAGCTTGAATTACTTACTACTGACTAAATGAAAACAATAAAAAAAATCTACAAACACCCTGTGGCTGAAAACATCAACAGTATTATACCCTCAATACTGTAACTGGCAGCTGTTGAAACACAATTCATTAGTTTAATCTCTGGGGCATTCAGCACAAGGCAAAAGAAATGATATTTTCTTTTGTGATTTACCTCTCGCCTCCATAAACTAGTAAATGTGCTAAATTAGATTTCAGAAATGTAATGGTCTATATAACACCACACAAACTGCACCTAACAATATTGAGCTTCCCAGGAATGCATTGACTTATTTAAACGTACTCTGTGGAGTTTCTAACTGGCTATGAAACAGTATGACTTTATTACTGATGCTTTTATGTGACCAATGTAAGCAAAGGAGACCAACACCAAGAAGACTGGCTATTTCCATACGTCTCCAATAGTTATTCTGAATGCCTGCCTTCAATTGCTTATTGAAAGCCTCTCTCAGGAGTTGCCACCTGCTTGAAGTAGTTTCTTGCAGCGGGGAGTGAAGCAGTAGGAATTTACACCCCAACAATAAGTGAAACAATACCACGTTTGTCCACAGGGGGCGCCAAAATCTAAGAGAGTTCTACGGAGCTGCTTTAAATGATGAATCAAGTTTTTATCTTTTTAGCTGAGGGCCAAGAGGATGCTGGTGATGTTTTTTTTCTGCTGGTCATTTGGCCCGTCTGTAACTCTGATCCAAAGCGAAACACCTCAACATTACTGGCTTAATGCCTGTGACATTTGGTTTGGATATTTACCGTGCAGAGAGAGTGCATCTTAATGAGCTTGGTGAGCCCATGACCTTTCTTGTAGCTCCACTACAGTAAGCTTTACTTTACACAAGAGACATCTCATCACCTTATGTGCTCATTTCAGTGAAATACTTCATTAACCCCTTGGGATGATGACCTTAAACATTAACGTCATGATGTCATGACCTTTCGTAGTAGCAACAACCTTGAGGCAAACTTTACACTTTAAAAATAGCAAGAATAGCTCAATTTGGTTGGAGTTGGTTTAAGGAACCGTTTTTAAACATGGGGAACAATTTTATTTGACTATAAATGTTCTAATAAATGGAGCACTCACATGGATCCTTCCATCCAGCTGAGCCGGTCCATCCTCAGCCAGTCTCAGGATGTACAGGCCCATGTTGTACTCTGTCCCCCCTCGCAGACTAAAGCCGAAGCCCCTGGGACCCCTTTCTAACTCCACTGTCAGACAACCCTACACAGCGTAAACATAACACTCATTAATACACTCACATACAGACACACAAAAACACACAGCAACATTCAGGCACACGTGTACAAACATATATAAGGAATAATATAAGAGTATTATATAATATATCCTCATGTAGAATTTCTATATTTTCATGCGGACATAAAGATTAAGGATTATGTGCCTATTATATAAAAACTTGTGCTTCAGGCAGTTTAACCTTCAGATAGTTGCTAAGACAACACACAATGGGAGGACTATGAGGATTATTCTTACCTGGTTGGGTCCCGTGACGCAGAGCGTGCCCTGCTCGCTAAGTGAAAGACTTTTATGATCAGACCAGTTGATTCCCTCCCTTTTCTCCTCCATGTCCAGGTTGTAGCTAAAATTACAAACAGACGTATCTTCTCAGAAACACATGCTGTAAACAGCTCGCTGCAGGCCACAAACACAAACAGCCACCATGCACTTAATGCTGGATACTAAATAGAGGAGGGCGGCATTTCTCATATTTGCTTATTTCAATTTGTATGCTGCATATGTTTCATACCATACACGCTATTACCTTATATACTCTTGTGTTTATTGCACCGGTGGCTCTGTTCAGAGAGGTTTAACTAGCTGTTCTGGTTGCTCAGAAGGTAACCCTCCCTCCTACTCCCCCCACACGTACAGTTTATTTCATGTCGAGTCTAATTACAGAGGATGTTTTGTAGTTTCATGAGAATTTGTCAGGGCAGGTAGCAACATTGTTGTATTAATAACACCATAACAATGCTATAATGTGATTTATTTTCAATTCTGGTTCTTGTTGTGTTTCCTGTCTCCTTCTGTGCACACCCTCCTGGGGCCAAACGTGGGGGTGGCAGCAGTAAACAAGAGCCCCGACAACAAACGAGGAGTTGGTCCTTCCAATTTGGAGGCACAAAAGGCAGCACAGTAATTTTCTCGGTATTGCCTGACGTGCTATGTTTTTTTAATGCAGATTTTGGTCATTTTTAAAATGGTGGAGCCCAAAATGTGACTTGGAAGAAATCTACAAGCATGCACAAAAGCTTTGTTTTTTTGCTTATAAGCTTTTGTTTAGTGTGGGAGTTCTTACCGTTCATCCTGCAGTGCAGACCTTTGTCCCATGGATCTGTGCTGAAGAGCTGGACTCTGTTTAGCTGAACTGGCTCCAGATGGAGGGCCCTTGTATTCTAAATTGCATTTTAATATAACAGTGATCAGTTTTGAAATTGCCATAAAGTATAAAGAATGCTTCTGCAGCATGTCTTATATTCATTTTAAGGTAAAAAAAAGTTATTCATTTAATTTTTCTTGAAATATTATTCATCAAGTCCTTTCAGAGGAACAGAGAACAGATTCATATTTTTGTATGTGTGCAGGGTTGATTTCTTTGACCTGCCTGCAACAAACCGAACTGAACAAATCAATCACAAGACCAACACACTACTATAAGAAATGCAGATGTGAGCACACAGAGATTCTCACCGTCCTCAGGAACCACGGTGAGCGTGACAACATTGCCGGCATCCTTGATAAGCTGAACGATGTCATTGTGAGAGAGCTCGATGATGGAGCGCCCGTTGACCGCTGAGATACGATCGCCGACGTGCAGCAGGCCACAGCGGTCGGTGGGACTGCCTTCGATGATTCGGCCAATTTTATGTGGGATAACTGAAGTGGCAGAGAGAAAGAGAAATGAGACATTAAGACTCCAGAGAGAGTGAGCTTAATGAAAGGCCTGACATATATCTGGACAGCCAACATAAATGGTTGATTTATGGTGCAAGGAGAGTATGTATCAGTGGCATGAACACATCATTTCTTGCATATAAGCATTTCTTCAATGCGCCTTTACACAGACATTAACGGAAGTTTCCCTTTTTATTGACGCCTAACATCCACACAACCTATACCCACCTGCTACAAACTATAATATCTTACCATGATCCTTTAAGATTGAGCCATTTTGAACTTAGTAACAGTATATCAGACACGAGTTGTGACGTGCATTGTACTCTCACATTTGCCAGAAGGAGCAAAAAACATTTAAAAATGTTCTGTCTACAACTGAAAACTTTCAAAAATATAAGGTGTGAAGCTTAAAGTGTAAGCGATGAAACTGTTAAACAACTGATGCAGGATGTGAGAGAATCTCACCTCCATGAGGCGGTTTACTCTTGGAGGTGAGGATGACGAAGCCAAAGCCCTCGGTGTCTTTGCGGTGCAGCGTGATGTCAAAAGACTCGTGGTCCAGAGCGCTGGGCATCGGCAGGCGAGGTAGCTTTGGAGAACCGTTCACCAGCACTGGAGTCATTTCCTGAGCCTCTTCCTCCGTCGCATCTGAAACGCAAAGGATACAGATGCTCATGTGTTTGTGTTTGGTGCGACATTGTTTGAATTTGCGTACGTGGGTGTGCGAGCGGATTCCCGAGGGTTGTTTTTTTGCAGGCCTGTCTGTAGCATCTGTTTGTTCATGAACAAGAAATATGCAAATAAAAGTAATAAAGTGGTTTCTTGTAAGTGAATACCACATACAGAGTCACAGCGGCAAAGCAGTATGATCTCCAGAATATGGATATTAAAAGACGTTGCCAATGGCTACAAGTGACTATGTTAGTGGAGAGATAACTACTAAGACATTCAGTGCAAGGCCTGTAATTCTCTGAATCCAGGCGGTGATCCTCCAGATCAGCACAAGAGCTCACTTGAATGGAACAAACAACATGTCTGGTTCTGGATTTTTCACTGATTAACCGATTAAGTTTTGTGAATCTGTTTTAGATTATTCTAAATAGCTGCTTATTTTTAGTAAATACACATCTATGTCTACTCAAACTACTGCTGATTCTGTCAGAACATAAAAGGCATGACTTCTTTTGTATCAGGTGATTTTTAAGTGGCCATGTGAAATACTGTTTTCATTATCTATTCCCATTGTAGGATGGCTCACTGTTTTCATATAAAAAAATTGCTTCCATTTATAAATACAAAAGTGTTCAATTATTATTACTTAAGAAGACAAAAATGAAATCTTCTGCTTGTTCCTCACCTCTGTAGATGACCTTCCTGCGAACAGTCAGCATAACTTGACCATTGCGGGCAGCGTTGGTCATCAGATCCAGGACCTGCTTGTGTGAACGACCTTTAACCATCACGCCGTCGATGCCAATGAGCTCATCTCCCGCTCTCAGACGGCCGTCCTTCTCTGCAGCTCCATTGGGCACAATGGCCCCAATGTACACCTGGGGAAAGACATTCTGATGGGGAGTTAGTATAATAGATAACTGACCTTTAAGGAAATAGAATTTTTCAATAATTATTCATACATATAAGAGTAAGAAAGTCGTATTTTGGAGTTTAATGTCAACATCTTTCTTTAAGAAGTGAATACAATACCTATAGAAGACAAGATGAATGACGATGAATGATGTAGACTTACTGGCTGTTGTGGGCCTTCACCTCCCAGCACGCGAAAGCCAAAGCCCGTTTCAATGTCTCTCTTTAGAAAAACATCTATGTCTTTGGTGTGAGGCTCTGTGGATGAGTAATACTCTTATCACGATTGAGCGGCGGTTCAAGGTTTCAAGTTGAACTGCCGATTTAGTAAAAAAAGCAACTTCTGAGAACAGCTGATGGGGCATTGCTCACTTACGTCTGCTCTCCAGCAGGGCTTTGGACTTCAGGTACATCTCTGTGGCGTCTCGTTTGGGGGAGTCGGCGGAGCGCAGGGTGCTCGTGTTGGAGTGATAAGGCAGAGCCTGGGGGGTCGAGTCTGCGATGCCGTCCAGAGTCTCCGTGCTGGCCGTCATTTCCTGCCTCTGAAAAAACATACACGTGCCATCAACACCACATCTGTCTGTAAGTATCATTACTTACAATATAATTAGATTTTAGATTTTCATTAGACCACATATCCTTTGTTATTCACCTATGAAGGACATTTTATTGACAGTGTCTGCAGCTCATTATCCCAAACAAGTGGCTGAGCATCTAATGGTGATAGATTACCAAAAGCAATAAAGGTCACTTTATTGGCTTGCTTTATTTATTTATTTTTTTTTTTTTACTGAGACTGTTTTCACTTTACATTCCTCCAATTGTTTCGAGGGCCAAGCAATGGGATTTGAATCCAATATAAAATCCACGAGAAATACTAAAGACTTCCCGGTGGCTGTGACAGGCCTATTCAGGCAGAAAGGGCAACTTCTTTATCTCAAACTGTTGTATTAATAATACCGCTATATCTAAAGAGGTTCATCCATGCTTCATTACCATTGCAATCCCCTGACAATAGCCCTGAGAATACGAATACTGAAAGGAAGTAATTAAGACCATTTTTCAGAGCAAACAAAAGGAGGCGCCCAGAAACATAATCAATATTCAAATTTATTGCTATCATTTAATTCGATGCAACAGAGGCTTACTTGTTAAGCTGAAGGACAAAAAGCTTTGAAATTAAATTGAAGGATATTCCCCACAGGAAAACAATGATGAGGAAATAGGGAAAGGCGTGTTTTTACTCACAGGCTTCAGACTCTTCACAGGGGATGTTTGACCTACGGAGAGACATAGATAGGCGACAGGAATATGGTAAGAAAAGCAGATACGACTTGGAACAACAATCACTGAACCGCTGTCCACCAGATGGCACTGCCTCTCTGACTGAGAAACAGCAGCAGTGAGCACAAAAATAAACCAGTGAGCTGCTCCAAACTCAAGAGGTGTACTCACTAAAGAATGCTCCATGAGGGAATATACGTCCATGTGCAATTAAAGATACATAGGGAATATAAAGGTACTACATGTGCCGGAGTGCTGACTACATTGTGAAGGCCCACTGCAGGGCTACGGGAGCGGGTGAGAGCATTGGAGATTCATGCATATAATTCAATGACCGATAATTCCTCTTCCCTCTCTCTGTTCGCTGTACAGTACACCCACACGTTCCATCTCAAGCGCTCAGATTGTTCCCTACAGATCATCTCTTGCAGCCCCCTCCTTCCCTCCTCTCAACTCCCCGCATTAACTGGATTAACAAACACTCCTCTGGAGCCCACAGCCCTGTGGGGCCGGACCAACACTTGGCTTGATGAGGGGTTAATGGAGCCTGATGTAAAACGGGAGACGTGGCGGCATTTTTCCGCTTCACTGCGAAATTCCCAATCCAACATCAGAGTCAGACTCAGTCATCGAAGACGGGAAACAAGACAAGTGTGCTATGCACACACCTGAAATGCACCCACTCCTCTTTCCCTCCATCCTTTCGCTAAGCTCTGCTCTTCTTCTGTTCACTGATGCCCACCACTCACACACTCACACACACAGGGATCCTCTTCCAAGCCAAAGGCCATTGTCTAATGAGGGTTAAAGCTGGCGTTAGCTTTTCAGTTGGGCAGGCTGGGCGAAGCTGAGCCCAGCTCTGCATTGACTGTTGGGTCATGCAGTGCGTCAGTGCAGCAGGATGTGGTGATGGTGGCACAGCGGTGAGGATGAGTCGTGTGGGTGTTTTGGGAAAAGAAAGAGGAGGGTTGGGGCAAGGCTACAGGGTGGAGGCCCTTGGGGACCTTCCCTCCATAGACATTAAGCCGTGGCTCTTTAAAGGGCCGTTGATATGGAGGCATGCAGAAATCCCCTGCACCCCGCTGATGATCAAAGCCAATCCGGGGTTCATCGACTTACGCAGTGAATCCCCGGGGCGTCTGGAGATGATGTAGGAGACATATGAAGGGTGCCTGCCCTCCTCCCTCTCTCCCTTGGAATCAAGCACATCCTCACACTTATGTAATTCCTGCTCTCAGACTTGTAAGAGTCTGCATTATGCCTCCACAGGAGGCATAATGTGGACTTGTGCTGAGAGACACAGGAGGAATGCTTGAGAAATGCTGGAGATGTACACATTGTAAATGTAAAGAATCCACATGTGACGGTGAGAAATGGGGCTCTGTAAGATCGAGTCTGATTTCTGTATGCTACAGCTACGGAGGTGCAGGTGGATCCATTCAGCTAAAACAAAAAGGGAGCAGTCTCTGTTGTGGTGACCTTATACAGACCGCAGACACAGTGGCATCACTCAGGCTTCTACAGAACAACAATGTGTGGTCAGTCGATGCCCCCCAACCAGCCACAACACCACCCACCTCCTGTCAGTATCAGCACGCTGACCTCACCTCCCATGGGCACTGTTGAAGTTGTATTGACAGCAACAGCAAATTACGTCATACATGAGAGGGCATTTAAGCATGAGAATAAAGGATGAATAGAATGATAGGAGGAAGGCAAAAACAGAAAGGCAGAGAGAGAAACAACAATACAACCATTCACTCAGTCACACAGATACATAAACGAACAGACAGACAGGCAGTGAGATAGTCAGACAGACAGGCAGAGATGTATTGCTCTTTCAGTCTCACCTCCTCGCAGGACAAGCACATTGACCTCGCTCCCCACTGGTAAGTCTTTGAGAATGTCCACCACTTGAGCGTGGCTCAGCGTTTGGACGTTTTGCCTGTTAATCTCCTTGATGACGTCTCCCTTCTGCAGGCCACGGCACCACTGGGCGTCCAGGATCATCTTCACCTTCTGGCCCAGCGGGCAGTCGGCGATGGCGAACCCGAATCCTCCAGGCCCCTTGACCAGCGGCACGCTCACCAGCTCTGGCTGCAGCATCCCTGCGGCCGCGTCTCCCCGCTCCCCCTGCCTCCCGTTGGGCAGGGCTGCCACCACGGGCCGGCCGCTGGCATCTGTGGTGACGTAGTGGAGCTCCTGAGAGGAGCCGTGGAGGACGTCGCCTTTGACGAGCAGCGGCTGTCCGTTGATGAGGGGGACGGCCGTCACCACCTCTCCGCCGTGCAGGGCCGGCTGGGTCTGGGTGGTCGGTGGGGGCGGAGGAGGTGGGAGAGGGTCGTCGCTGTCTAGATCCACATCTGGAGGAAGCGGGTAGCCGCGGCAAAGAACCATGTCCACATACTGGTTGATGGGAATGGACTGGAACATCTGCACCACCTCTGGATGGGTTTTCCCCAGCACAGACAACCCGTTAATCTCCACGATAACATCACCTGAGACAGAGGGAGGAAAGAAAGTGATGCAGAGTTTCTCTACAAGTATTTAATCTAGACATCACGTCTCCACATTTCTTTGGCAGGCACTTACTCCTCCCTTTGTCAGATGATCTTAAGTGTCCCTTTCCTGTTCACCGCTCTCTCACATTTTCATTTTGGCAGCTCCCTGTACCTCTTCCTCTTCCTTTTATCTTAAGTCGACCATTCATTCCTTCTTTATTTTTGCCCCCCACCCCCTTTCACTTGCTTCATTGTGGGACAGACCTAAACAGCACTCTGTGCTACAACCACACGGACAAGAGACCGGTGCAGATTTCTGTCACATCGTACCATTGTAACCATCACGCACAGAGCTCACAGCTGTTGGTTTATGTAGACAGCCGCAAGGCAACGGCAAGATCAGAAACTAAACAACAAAGACGCTGGATGGCTTCACACCCACCATAATCAGACTGCCTGCTAGAAAACTATGCCCTTGACAGAGCTAGAGTTGTTGTTATTGCCTTGTTGAGCTCATGGGACAGTGTTGGGTTAAGTGAACACTGCAGAGGTAATATTAATCCCTCCAGGTGCATATCTTGGTAGCACGGTTGGTGCGAGTTGCAGAATAATTTTCTGTAATATTGCAGAAATTAGCAGTTATAAACTCATAGATCTTCTAGCCAGCTAAATGAGATTTTTTGGTGTTTATTTGAACAGGAAGACCTTTTATATCTTGTCCACTTCTGCAGTGAAATAGTGTATGCGTCCAACTGCAGGGGCTTTTTGCTCACCAGACGCCATCTTGTTGTCGTGGGCAGCGGGGCCGTCGCTGAGCACGTTTTTCACCTGCAGAAACTCGTCTGTGCGGTCACCTCCAATGATGGTGAATCCAAATCCCTGGGAGCTCTTCTTCAGCGCCGTGTGGTACATCTCACCTTTCAGCTGGTTGGGGTCCGCAGTGAAGCCAAACCCTCCTCCCTTACCTGCAAACAAAGTGTGAGCATACGTGCGTGAAAATTTGCTTATGTGCGTGCAGAGCGGGCGGAGAGGGAGGTGTGCCGTAGCGGGAGAGCCTGAGTGAGTGACAAGCTTTATCAAACGCAAGCGAAATCTCTAAACAGAGCTCGACATCAAACGCAGCAACACTGATTAATAAATTCATATCCTTCTTGAAAGACAGCAAAATCCATCCATGTCTGCATTGAACATTAATTATACGCATTATGTGCTGAGGATCAACATAGTAATTAGTCACTTCTAATTAACAGGCATGATGTACATGCCTAAACTAGATAAACCCATCAACAGAGACCTTTTTGCACAACCCTGCTGAGAAAGGAGCACAAACAGGCAGATGAAATGATATAAAATGTTAGTTTTGGATGCTAATTTACTTGTTAACTGTTATGTGCTCCCTCTTATTACAAAACTGTGGAGCAGAACAGTGATTTATAACCTCTGACAGTGTCCAATTTAGCGCAATGTCCTCTCTTATCCCCTTCCGACTGCAGTCAGTGACTCAGAAAGAAAGAGGTTTGTCAGTGCAGACTTTTTATAACTTGAGTAACGAACAACTTAAGGTCAGTGGCAACATCAATATGGACCAGCAGCTTGACTGTGGCATACGCAATACACTAGATAACCAACTGTCAGGGTCACACTGCATTAAACCGAGCAGCTTCCCTATCTGGCATTACTGTGGTATCAGCACTTCAGATCATGGACACACAATTTTTTCCTTGCAGGCTGATGGTCTCTGGCCTGGGCTGCGTTATAGCTTCGAATAAAAAAAAAAAAAGTAAAAGTGAAGCCGGCCGGTGACAGATGATGCACATTTCAGCGACTGTGCTCTACGCTGAGAGAGTTCGATGTAGCCGTCTGTCTCTGGGATACCAGAAATATGATTAAGCATTTAGAAATTATCTGTAGTTTTTTTTTTGAAAGAACCCCCCTGTTTCTTTACATTTCAAGTTGAATGAACAGCAGCAAAGTGACACTGCCAACTCCAACTTACTGAATATTCAAATGTCCTCTTGACATTTTATCCTTTCATATTACTTATCATATCTATTGTCAATAATAACATGATCATAATACCATGTTAATTTAATCCTAAACTTGTAAAAATTGATTTCTGCAGACTCTGTAGGCTATGCAATGAGTATATTCACTACGTATAAATACTTTTGCTCTTAACAAACCCCATAAAAGAAAGACAATCAATACCACTTTTGTTTTTCTTTCCAAGCTCATTCATACCTACAGGGGGTGTGTATCTGAAAAATAATTTTATGTATTATAGAAGCTACAACAATTCATAAAACAATTGGGCAGTAGTTTTTGGTAAAAATTGCTCAAAAAGGAGTTAATAGTGAATCTGCTGAAGAGTACGTACAGCCACAATAGTTGCACAAGAGAGTATTTAAATAATCAGTGTGCATGTTCATATTAATAAAGGGACTCTGTTGTCACTTAGTGCAACAATGAGGCCCACTGATCCTTTTTTTAAACAGTTTATTAAACAACAATGGAGCTCTTTATCACAGAGGAATCATTTTAGGCTTTAGCTTAACACACAATACTTGTTAGCTGTTAGGGGCCTCCTTTTTTATGGTTCAACATAGAGTAAAAGGGTGTAAACACGTCACATATGTCAAGGATTCATGAATCATACCTGAAAAGGTGCCCTTTGGCTAAATTTAAACTTGCCATTTTTATGTGACGTTTGAGATCTGCAGCAAAAATAGGCTTTTGTGTGCCTTGGCTGGAGACAACTGTGCTTGGTATGTCAATCTAAAGCTACAATCTACCTCATTCCCTTCCAGTTGCACAAGGTAATTGGACGCTCAAAGAGTCCATTTTCTTACCATAGTGTTCAAGATCACAACAGCAGCTCAATAGATTGGCTGGAGAGTAACAACTGTATATTTCCGCTCTCATTTCCTGCAGTTTTAAATACACTACAATGTTCGGAGGCAAGTGTGATGAATTTAAATGAAGGCACTCTCATGATATCAAATGGTGCAGCAGTCAGAAACATCAGCCACAGACGTGAACGGCTGCGAATGAGTGTAACTTATCACAGTTGGTTTGGACTCCAGATGTCCACACTGTCCCCTGGATCAAGCAAAGCTCATTTACATAATCACGCTCAAATTGCTCGACAAACTCAACATGGAATGTGTTTCCTTCTTCCCCCCTGTGAGTGCTGAAATAGCTATTTGACTGCACGTTTGTATGTGAAGCCAGAGATGGAGGTAATGGAGGGAGAATGAAACAGAGGGAGGAAATGAGTGTGGCGTGTGTGAGCCTCTACTTGTGTGGGTGAGTCCAAGGAAGATCTCTGTGCCAATGTTTGTGGGCAGACTTTGAAAGCCAGAGGCAGACAAAACCATCAGATCCACCGCATCAAACAGCCATGGTTTCTGATTCTCATGTGTGACTCAATTGCGTTGTAAATCTCCAGTGACATTATTCAGCATAATTGGGAGGACATCTTTCTTACTACATCAATGGAGCAACAGCAGCTGCTGTATCCAAGAATCCACCTTGAACAGCAGAATTTCAAAAAACACTGTCGTTACAAGGCCAAGAGTTGACTAACAGGGAAAGTGCCTCGTATACAATGTACTCAACCTATCAAAGTAAAGCAGACACTGAGCACATGTGGGCACAAAGCCTGGTATGCTGGCTAGCTGACAAAAATCACAGCACACTCTCCTTTGCAGGTTTAGTTGCAGCAACACCTCATTTAGTATGGACTTCAAAACTGCAAATATTTAGTATATAAATATTACTAAAATAATAAATATTATTATATTATTATTAGACGAAGAAAGGGGCATTTTCATTTGGAATAAAAACACTAGGATGGAATAAAAACATGAAAATAAGAATGATGAAATTAGCATTTAAAGTACTCTAAGGGGTTTTGAACTGGTTATGAAACAGTCTCAATTTAATACACATGCCTCTATATGACCTACATGAGCAAACGCCAGAGCTGTTGCCTAGTGAGGGAACATGTGATCTAATGTCAGGTGGAAGATTACCATCTTTGTCCACAGGCACCGCCAAAATCAACACAAAAATTCCAGTGAGCTTCTTTAATAAAAAATAGTTGGGATTCAATAATTAATTCAATTATTTCACAACATGATGGACTCATTTCGACGCGCATCTCTATATTTTCATATGTATTATTTCAACAGTACATACTTAAATAGTAGTTTATGTTTTAATAATAGTCATTTCCAAGATGTAAATCTCCCTGGGAA
This sequence comes from Amniataba percoides, assembly GCA_037176925.1. Lineage (NCBI taxonomy): Eukaryota > Metazoa > Chordata > Actinopteri > Centrarchiformes > Terapontidae > Amniataba > Amniataba percoides. The sequence goes on from JBAJHX010000096.1 coordinate 6,244,588, forward strand.
TGTCCTATATTAGAAATCTGTAAAAATCCCTGCTCTAGCCCGAGGTGGAACCGTCGACTGGTGATACTTTGGTTTCATCACAGCAACCGTCTGACAGCTCACTAGGTTGTGTAATCGGTAATCAGGGGCGAGATGGCGGTTTCCTCAGTCCCCGCACACCTGAGCAGAGAAATGTCTGATTATGCTTGGCCTCTCTGATGTGCTGTTTCGCCAGCTGTTGCCACATGCGCCGCTAAAAGCCGGCCTCCTCCCCTGCACTCCCCGTCTCGCTCCCTGAAACCCTGCCAGCGCCATGAGCCTGTCTATCTCCACTGCGGCAGCGCTGTAATCTATTATACATCCATTGTAATGAAAACATACTTAATTCATAATGTTTATTGCGAGAGAAAAATAGCATGTCAACCTAAAGAACAGGCCATTACTGCAGCGCAGGCAACAACTTGTGTTTCTATGAGCGAGCCGGGGAAGAAAAGGCTCATTTTGACAATCTATTATTGTTTGAGGCTACTCGAAGGTTGACACATTCAGCTGACCTTGCACGAAAAGATGACATTCCCACTGCTTTCTATTCCTAGAAAACATATTTATCACATCACACTGACAAAGGTGAACGGGTTGGCCTCTGTACAGAGCACAGGCCAAAGTAATTAAACTACAATTATATTTTAGACAATTAGCTGATGCTCGTGTCCGGAATGATTTACAGTGAGTACAGAAATAGAATAAGCTCAGTGGAAAAAAAAAAACTTGGATAAAGCCAAAACTACACCCTGTCATTCTTCACTACTTACTTACTTACTACTATACTATTGTAGCTCTATTGTCATACATGATAGTGACATGACAAAGGTGTTAGATAAGGTTGATAAGAGCACAATAAGGGAAGAATGAGCAACAACAAGAAGATTCATTGTTAATTTAAATGCCTGGCTTTTTTTTTCCCAGACAGACAACGTGAGTGAAAGTCAGAAAGCTGGTGGAAGTAATTATAGCTCTTCGTGTATTTGCATGTCTTATAAACCTGAGGGAGACGTCAGAACCCATGAGAAACGGTGCAATCATGATATTTTTTTAAAGGTCACTTTCTTGTGTGTTACAGCAGCAATGTTGCAGCTGTGAGTTTCAGTGTGTGCAAAATCTAATTCTGTGTGTCCTTTTCTCAGCTCCTCTGCGGTTTCGACATGGTGAAAGTTTTTTTTTTTCTTTCTCCTCCTCGCAATCCGGATGGAGAGGAAGTTGAAGTGGGGGACGTGTCCTGCGGTGCTGTTGTTACCTTGGGAGGGTGCTGCGGCGGCTTGTTGGATCGCAGCCGTCTCCTGGCTCAGCTTCTTCTTTGCCTCCAGGACCGGGTTCTCAAACTGGGTTTTCTGGTTGATGTGGCTGCAACAACCACAGATTCAGATTTTAACAGGCTCTCATGGCATACACAATACACACTTTAATTTGTCATCACAACAAATTAAAGAAAAAAAGAGCAGGAAAACATATCAAATGCTGATGCTTTGGTCCACCAGGGCTCACAGAATGGTTTGATGGGTATCAAAACGACTGTGGATCAAATGCAACACCCTTTACAGTCACCAGAATTTATCACACCTATGGAAGATTTTGGACCAAACCATGTCTTCAAATCTATTCAGTGATATCAGTGAATATGCTATGTGTCATGTTGTTATGTTGGGCTTTTTTCCTTTCTGCTATACAGTACTTGATCTCACTGATATCATCTGTTTATAACTAAAGCTCGTGTATATAAATAGTTTGACAATAGGAATAGTTTTTTCTCTACTTTGTCACTCATCTGTATACATACAGTGTATATACTGTACACACACACACACACACCTCTGACTTATTGAGCTTACTGCACCATTTTTCTGCAATTAATTATGTATGCACCTTCCCTATAAAGGAAGCATGATTTTCTAATAGAGGGATGCTATAGTGGCGCCATTATAAATACATTTATAAACACAGCACACACGTACAGTAAAAGCTGTCTCGGCTCCTCTTTATGTGGGGAAACTACTATGGCTTTTAGCAATTTAATATTGTAGGAAATGAACCCCCCCACGACTGTCAGCAACATCCTGTTCCTCTACAACAAGGTAAACAGCCTGTTGTCCCCCTGGCATAAGAACCACAGCCATTGTTTCATGGTGAGCTCATTTCAAGCTAAAACACTGGCAGCTACAGGCTCCATCTATGTGCCACTGACTCTCCTTGTCCAAACAGTGTGAGTTTCTCTCTCGTGTCACTTCTACCTGGGAGGGACCCTTTTGCAGTCTGAGCAATAAAACAACGCGAACGCTCCCATTTTCTTTTCATCACAACAGATTGCTACCTCTCCCCACAGCCCCCACTCTCCTCCCTCCACATGCATTCTCGCTGAAAATTTCCCCACCTCCCTCTGCTGCTGTTACAATGGCTGTGTTTCACCGATTTCCTGCTGGGGTGGCGAGCACAAAAAACACATTTTGCACACAGACAGATATGCAAACAATATGCAGGGACCTATGCACAATGTACGCTCAGATTCTATACGCGCACTTCTCACGCAAACACTGGCAGAGCACAGCGAGAGCACAATCAGCGTTGTGTTCACATACAGGTCACTGCGATGTTACCCGCAGAGCTTCATTTTGCCACCCACTGACAAACAATGGGAAAATCCTGATCAGAATCTTCAACTCGTCTCCTCGCCCGAGATGAACAAAATGAGCCGTGTGCTACATCCGTTTGTTTATTTTTAGACAGTATTGATTTATGCCAGTCCACTGCTAATGTACATTAAGCAGTGTAATACGCACTTGTGCTGTCATCCCTCTCGTGAAATGCATCTGTGTGTTGTGCACATCTGCAGGGAACAAGTGTGATAACACAATTTGCACCGTTCGCGGCGATGGGAGCCGGAGCGGTTGGAAAACTGTCAATAAATGAGTTAAACTTACTCGACGTAGTACGTGCCATACTGTGGGTCATCAATTTCCTCCCAGCCGTATGGTAACTCTGTAAAAAGAAAATTATGTGCCATTGTGTTGTGGGAAGAAGCACATAAAGAGCACACATAAAGAAAAGAGAATGGAGGACAGAAGAGGAAGAGCAGGCACAATATTTAGTAGACAATCATCTGGGAGTTGTAACCCATGCAACATGGTGGTGAGATACAGCAGTAGTTACCAGTGCTTTTTTTTTCCCCTGACCCGGGTGTTTAGCATGAGAAAGTAGCCATGAAAATAGCCTACAATCATTTAGCGAACATTTCTGTGGTTTCAACGAGCAGGCCGGCTGGAATGGCTGATGTACGCCATGCCCTGATGAACATATCAGGCAGAGGCATAGAAAAAGAGAGAGAGAGAGAGAAAAGAGCTCTTCACGCAAGAGAGAGCTTTGGAGTTGCTTTTCAGAAGCAACACACCAACTAGCTTTCTGTCCGCCTGTAAAAATCCATTAAAACCCGGCTGGAAGGGTCCGACTCTTTCAGCCGTGGCCACTCTCTGTCTCTGCCTGCACTTAAGCCTGCATTAGCATCCTGGGGATACAAAGGCTCGTCTGGAATTCCTTAAAGTTAGACCCTGGATTTTCAAAAAATGAAATTACTCTTATGTGACATGTCATTACAAAGATAAGTTAGGCTGTCATATTTTACCCCGGCTGGTTATTTAATTAGATGTGGAAAACTGTGAAGTGATGGATCATGTAATGTGGGCATATATAATAGAGGTGTGCACTTATGTAAATACACGTGCAGTAGTTAATGGAATGACTGTATGCTTGAGTAGACCAGCTGAGTAGTACCTCCATCCTCGCACTTCTCCGGAGGCTTTGCCTTCTTTGCCAAGCGGGGGTCCAACCACGTGGTCGTCTTGGTATTGTGACTGCGGAGCACAAAGAGCAGCCAGTAAATATCAACACTATGAACCTGCGCCTGCTGTGAAACCGCTGCTGAGGCGCACGTAGCCAACAAAAGGATGCGCCACAACAGTAAAAAACGACGACCTTATTCTCCTGCATAATATGCTCTCGCGCACAAGGGTTACTGGATTCATCAACAAGCATCTGATCCAATGGTTCACATTCAGCTGTCACATTACCGTGTTCATGGTTAGGTGGCCTTTTCAGAGGGGAGAAAAAAACCCCTCTGAATGTGAAACACGACAAACTCGTTTATCCTCAAATGCGTTTAACAACTGGGGTGTGTAATCAGGAGGAAAATCACAATGGTCTTCTGATATCTTCAGAGACAAGTGGCTTAGAGCCAAATATGAATATAACACACAAGCTTGCATGCACACAGGCGTGCATGTATGTACACAAACACATGCTTACTGTAGGCCTCTGAGAGGTTTGTGTACTCGACTTTTCTAAAATCGAAGTATTGATTGGGTTAAAGAAGGAGCTTAACAGGTCTTTACGTTAAGAAAACTGTTAAAAATGACTCTGGGAGTCACTGGGAATAAATCAGAGTATTTATAGCTTCCTGAAGCTCTAAGCTTTGTTTATGCAATAAATGTGGGGCCCATGTACACTCTAGTCAGTCAAGTTTCCAAGATGTGCATATTTCATCCACTTCTTTCTTTCCCTTCTGTCTTAATGTGTTGTTGTTGAGCTGCCATTTAAAGAAAAAATCAGTGGCTTTCAGTGGCTTTATTCTGATCAAAAACCCTTTATCACACACCGAGGATCAAACCTAACGCTGCTGCTGTGCTGATTAAATGGTAATTTGATACTTCTGCAAACATTTATCTGTGTTTCAGTGCGCATAAAGAAGATATCAGTAAATACATTGCTGTGTTAAATCAGATATGCACACAACCCTTTCATTTTTAACACCACATCTTGCAGCAGACCCCACTGCAGCTGTAAAGTGACATAATTAACAAGAAGTAACAACGCTCAAGTCGTCAGTTGCCCTAAATTTCAACCATCAGCTTACAGAGTGATCAAGCTAATAATATATTTACCTGAAGCCTCATCTTACTGTTCGTGTTATTCTAGACTATTTTCAGCTGCAGATTATTAGACATTCATTCCACTGACGTGCATTCATGGCAGCAGGCCAGTGTATTTAGGGCCAACATGTTCATGGTAATGAAGGAACTTTTCACCCACTGCAATATTGTGGCTCACTGATGCGTTTTTAATAGTTTCTGACAACAGGCTACCAGGCTTTGGCCACACGAGCAATTCTTTTCATAGAATCAATGCACTGTTGAAGTCTTTTAATGGTGTTTGTTTACAGTGAGAAAAAATATAAAATTGTACTTTGCACTCGTTTGCCACTTCATTAGGTAAACCTCGCAAAAACGGATGCAGTCTATTACAACAGCCCTGCAATAAATCCTGCCTTCAAACTGAAGGGTGTATTTTGTGGATTGGATTGCCATACTGATGGGTATTTTGTCCACCTCATTTATATCAATGAAGGCAAGCTAAATAACAGAATCACTTTCTGTATAACGTAATACAGCACCACAAAATGCATCCACCAAAATGACCATACAGGTGAATCAGCATCTCTCTGTAACAGTTTTAACAAAAACTGAACATTACAACCTTCATGAAGAGAAGATTTATGGCAGGACTGTTTAACACAATATTATTTTAAGCTAGGTGTACCCAATATACTGGCAACTGGTAACTCTTGTCTGTTACTGCGGCTTTACAAACTTAACATGCAAGGAAATTTACAAGATATTATCAGTTCCTCTATTAGATATAATTTTATATGTATATTTGTATATCTCACTGTTAAGTATCTCACAGTTGGAGGTAGGAACATTAGACAGTTAAATATGTTTTTACAAATTCAAAGAATTACATACAAAAATTATTGTCTCTACTCATCGACTTTACTTTTTTTTTGTTCAGTCTGTAAAATGTAAGAGAATGAGCATATTACAGGTTTATAATTACAAGTTACCTGAGCCCAGAAGTGTCCTCTTACAATTAAAAACCCAAATGGACTTTAGTTTATACTAATAAAAGACACTGGTAGATGATGGAATCAACAAGTGTCTACATTTTATTTGATAAATAAACTGAACACCCATTCTATACTAAACATAATGATGAATTTGAGCTCATCAATAAGTCAGCTGACACACAGTTTCAGCTCCAAACTGTCACATGACCTGCAGCTTTTTGTGTCTTTCACTTACTCTATGAAGTAGACCATGCCGGTCTCAGTGTAAGCCATCTCCCAGTTAAGGGGCAGCGGCTCCAGGCTGTCATCGCGGGGAAGAGAGCTCCATGTACGGAAGTCCATGGTGCTGCTGGACTGGTTGTAGCTGGGCACCGCTTTCCTCCAGTCCGCCCCCTCTTTGTGCTCTGGAGAGAGTGAGAGAGGAAGGACAGATTGAAGGGGAAAAACAGGGAGAAAACAGAGTGGACAGAGCGGACGGTTAGCCCGCAGGAACACCTCTGCCCTCCTGTTTTCCTGCCTGCTGCAGGGAAGAGTAGGGAGAGATGTTGTCTCTCATATTTGCATGTAAGTGATGGTGTGTGTGTGTGTGTGTGTGTGTATTCGCCAGAGGGCTGTTTTGCATTTGCATGTGCACACGGTGTTAATTCTCAGGCCTGTGTACATTCCCTGTGGGTTGCAATGGTAGAGGCAGGGATTCGCGTTAGAGAGGGCTATTTGAGCCGCGGGCCAGTTTCTGTATGATAATACAGAAGCTCACATATATTTTATTGCATTCACAGACACTCCCCTTTAATGACAAACTGCTTCACGATGAATATGAAACATACAACAAAGGACCTCCTAATTCACTTAGCACTTCACGCCTTCCCTCAGAAGATGGTTATAAAGGGATGAAACACGAGGGCTTTTTATCCTTTTCTTTTTATGTGCAGCTAACCTTCTCACAACAGAGGATGATGCCGAAAGATGTTACGCACGCCACAAAGCAGCGTTTCTGGGGGACGCGTTTCCCAAAGATCGTTCCACCTTTTTTTTTTTCGATTCAATATGTAATTGCTAAAAATCCAACTGAAGGCCCCCTCGGCGGCAACAACATGTTTGTAATTTGCAGCATCTGAGAGACTTTCTTCTTGTGCCGCTCTGATCAGAAATGCACACTTGTGCTTCACATTTAAAAGGCGCGAGCAAGCGGGAGAAATTGCACGTGGGTTTGAGGACGCTGTACGTGCTCTAGCCATGTAAACACTTTGATAACCAGCATGAGGGCAGAGCCTGAGGGAGAGCCGAGATCATCAGGATCACCGCAGAGTGAGGGTCCACTCGGAGATACGAGTCAGATGGGTTATGGAGGCACTATGAAGGAGAAGAGATCCAGGGGCGGGAGGGGGGAAGGGGGCTGATAAGGACACTGAGCAAAGATGGGGGAAAGCTGCAGTCAAGAGTTCAGAGACTTAGAGCTCACATTTTCCATTAACCTCTTTTTTCATCCGACCATAACTCTGCCCATCTATGGCTGGTCTGAGGCTGCTCTGCCACAGCTGTGGGCTGTAGCAGAGCAGTCATTTGTGACTGGTTTCTTTCCATAAAAAGAACTCCTGGATGTCTGGGCATCATTTTGTGTTTGATTTCAATATGACAGAGCGGTTGGGTAAACAGACTTTGGATTTCTGTGAATCCTTTGTACAGCTGAGCAAGCAGTGTTTGAGCCGTGACTGTCAAAACAATGTTTCATTCTGTAAAAAATAAAAAAAAAATAAAAAAAGTTCCATTTTCAGCTTGGACTTGCCTCAGTGTTAACCCCAATTCTCTTGCTATAAAAACCCAGGTATGGTGCACAGTATGCAACCTATTTCTGTTGCAGGGCCATTCTCCTTGCGAGCATTAAGGACAGATTTGTTCCTCTGAGAGCTGAGGAGTTGTCTTGATTGATCACATATACGCCATCCTGCTCTCTGGATGAGACTTTTTCAAGGTGATGATAATTTTTTTCAGATGATAACAGCAACAGCATTGCCAGTGGAAGATTTATCAACAGCGTAGCCAGCACATTTCAATATATATGAACACTGTGACTTTGTGGACAGCATGTCAGTCATATTTAATCACCAAATGTGGATTAGTAACAGGTTCATTCACACAAATGATAAAAACAACCCCCATGGTTTCTCACTTCATTTTTGTGGTATCTAGCAGATTGTTTGGGTTTTATTTGCTCTGAAATGTGACTGCTGACAGTGAGGTTTGTGGACTGGCCGCAGATGAATGATTATTTTCATTATCGTGTAATCTGCTGATTATGTTCTCAATTAATCATTCAATCTGGGAAAAAAAGTGAAAAAAAAATTAATCACAAGTTTCCAAATTCCAAGCTGCCGTTTACAAATGTCTTATTTTGGCTCACTGACAGATTAGCACAGTTTACTATGATATCAGGCAGGAAAAAGTAACAAATCCTCACATTTAAGAAGCTGAAATCATCGAAATGACGGCTGTTTTTGCTTGACAAATGAAAAGCATTAGGCTGATTATCCAAATGGTTGCAGATTAATTTTCTGCTGATTGATTAAGTGATTAATCAACTAATCATTTCAGCTCTTAAAGCTTTAAGCTTTTTTTTTTTTTTTAGAAAAATGAGGGCCATCGTTCCCTCTGATGTTTCTGTTGTTTTGGTGACTTGTCAAAGCTGTGACCTTGAGATCTTTTTGGGACTGCCTGGCTCCCTGTTACAGAGACCTCACCTAATTACATTGGATCTACCTGGGTCAGAGGGGGTCCAGGGTCGAAGCCGTTGCTCGTTCTTTGAGTCCGTTTAGGTCAACTGCATTTGAAGTGGATCTAATTAATCTTGGGATTGGGTTCCTTTCTTCGTATGGACATTAATTTATAACTAATTTAGTTCCTGGATGGTTTCTATGGATCCTCTCCACTGATGCCACCGAAAATTTGACTCACCACCATTTTGTTGTTGTGATGGCAGAAACAGATGTTGTAAAACCTGGACAAACAAACCCAAAACTATCTGCTACAAATATATTAATATTAATTTTCTGAATTTTGTTTTTTGTCATTTGAGATAGAACCAGTTCAGTTTTATGTTCATAAACCTGAAAAATAGTAGTGAAAATTGCACCGTTGGTTACATTTTTCTGGATACCAACTATTCTTCACCTGGTGCCTAATTATAATATAATAATATGTGAACGCCTTTTGATCTGGGGTTGCAAAGACATTGACTGGCAAACGAACGACACACGAATGGGATGAGGGCTTAAGAGAGATGATCGTTCTGCTCAGGAGGACGCAGCCAAACAATCTTTTAATGCCGTTTTATGTGACGGATTGAGATGGGTTACAGTGCTGCGGTGTCCTCAAGCACCCGCTGGTCCCCCATCAAACTGTATACATTCTCCGACAAGCCAAAGTCTTTATGTCTTACAAGGGGAAACAGACAGTGACATTGACCTAATGTGGCAATCCCACAACCAAAGGACAAACAGATTGTAGCAGAATCGCCGTTATTTAACATGACAGTCTGCGCCTGACATTTACTGACCAGGCAATCCATTGACCAGCGGTGGCCTCTCATCATCGTCCTCCTCCTCAGGGACCGCGCTGTCCTTTCTGTCCATCTTGCTGACTGAGGTGGTGCGTTTTCGGGTTACCTCGCCACCGTAGTCTTCATCAAACAGCACCTGGTCCACCAGGTCGGGCTGCACCAGGTTGGGCTCCGCTGGCGGCTTCGGGGTCCCATAGTAGTTACCTTGCAGGGCGAAGGATGGGAGGGGCAAAGAGACAGAGTGAGGGAGAGAAGAAAGAGAGAAAATTACTTATGAAACAATGCAACCACAAAACACATAGGAAGCTGAAGAAAATTAGGGGTGCGGGGTGCAGACCAGCATGAGCGGAAGAAGATAAGTAGTGCAATGCAGAGTGTGATATCTATGTGCTGTGTGTCATGTGAAGGAGGGCGACACAGTCAGCAAGGATGATCCACTGAGTCTAATATTACCCCAATACACCTGAATTAAATCAACAATTAAATCCCAAAATGTCACACTAGCACTCAAGGCTGACTATTAACAAGAGTCAGAGGTCTGCTTAGGTCTGCTTCCTCTGCATGATTTTCACGTCTCTTAACCTCCTGCTTTGTTTTCCCTCGCTAACTGCACCACAGGGCTGTCATGACTCATGTAACATTAAAATCACTTCTCTTGGAATTTGCCAGCAACTAATTACACTGATCATTGAATACAGCAATTATCTATCTCTCAGCTTGCTGTTTTTTTTTCCTTTCTTTTTCCTAATGAAGAAAAACCTTCTGTTACGGATTATAAATATTCAGTGGGATAACACTGCTCCGTGAAGAAAGAGCGGGTAGAGTGCAAAACTTTGTTAAATCATTTGCTCATTTGGCTCATGGGGTGATCCATCTACGTATGGCTGGTGAGCAGTATGTGGAACTCAATTTAGACGTAGAATAAGTAATTATTCAACCTCCATTAGGATTTTAAATAATGTGCATACTAATTTAAACCCCTATCATTTATTATGATTATTTGTTTGCTAAATGCTGCTCTGTCGGATGTGTTCACGAAATGATATCAAATTAATTTTTTGGCGTTCCATTTGTAAGGTCAAATATTTACTCGGTTCGTACAATAAGTGATCATCAGATTAAGCCTACTCAGCTAAATCACGATTTATAATTAGAATAATTAAAGAATAGAGAGAGATACCGCTGGGAAATAGGGATTTTCAGCTATTTAATTAGCCTCCATAAACTTAAGTCTTATTTTCATTTGGACCCAGCTGCGTGTGGGACCGCGATATTATGAACCTTTGATGTACTTCAGTGTGAACATGCAGACATCACAAATGCTGCGGCGTAAGAGCAACATTTATCAACCGCAGATCTTTTTATAGCTCGCTACAAAGAGGGAAGGCCGTGCATGCCAGGGAGAAGAGAGGGCTCTGAGGAACGCATCACAGCTTTACAGCACGATGCAGTAACGCCACGGCAGCTTTTGATGGCAGAACCCATCTCAAGCACGGCCTCGTCTCCTCAGGCGTGCCAACTACAGTATGCAGCAAACTGGGCTAATGCAGCCGTGCTCATCTTCCTCAAAGCAGCGGATGGTTGAGGAGGGGAAGGAGGCTGGGTGGAAAACCTGCCCCTCCTCCTCCTCCCTGCGTCGCTCGGCTCTGTGTTTACTAAGCGACACTCATCCGCATTTGTCAAAGATGGCTTCATTAACAGGGGTGGCACCGCGATAGCAAGGAGAGATTGGGTCTGCTGGCTAATCCCCGCCTGTCTCCTGCCACACGCTGACATTCATCAGCCAGACGCCACCTCTGTGATTAATTACTTACAAACACGTCTCTTGGCCCCTGATAAATGTGTGTCGCAGATATAGAGGTGTGTGAAAGCGGCGCGTCAGTGGAGATTTGTGGCACCATTTGCCATTATAAATGGAGGGAAGCCTCATAAGCTGATGAGCAGGGGAGCTTGTCCAACGTTACTTGTGATCCGCGTGTCACAGGGTTGATGAGCCAGGAAGAGTGAGCCTCCTTTTTCAAAGTGCGTGCAAGCAATTTCATGGTGGCAGAATCAGCTACCGGTAATGAAAAGACTCCTGTTGTCAAGGGCAGTACGTATAAGGTCACATGCACTTTCATCTTGCCAAGATCACACACAGACAGTTGAGCAGCCACACAGATGCACAAACCATCCAGCCAGTACGCTGCACGTTGCTACTAATGCTTGGATTCTGCACTCTCATCCACATCCAATTTAATCTCCAGGTCTGTTTTCCTTGCTTGTTAAAATCCAACTCATTATCACAATAGGGATCCCAAAACAACAGATTTAAAGTGGATTGAGATTTGGCTGAATTTTGCTTTCCCTGGTAGCAGATTAGAGATGGCATTTGTAATAAAAGAAGGGAAAAAAAAAACTCTATGTGCAGAATTTCTTCTTCTTGGCAGCTGTCCCTCCGGTCTTGCACTTCACTGCACCGGACTATTCAGTTTCTGTCCGACTGCTCTGTTCTGCTCTCAGAGAGTGACCCAACCTGAACCTCGGAGGCACAGAGACTGAGAGGGGGACCAAAAACCCAGAAAGAGTCGCTCTGAGCGCCTGGCGCAGATGGCTGATGTGTCTGCTTGGCAGGCGACCTGAGACCCTCCGGACCAACACGAAGCATCTACCCTACCAACCCACAGAAACAGTCTTAACCTGGCATGTGTGTCGTGGCCTCTGTCTAGCCTTCCCTGAGAGGCGGTGGGGGACTAACATGGTCACGGATGGCACAATGATTGATAAAAGAGATGAGGCGAGGGTGTTTCAGCTGAAGTTTAGCGTACAATGCATTAAATGACTCTCATGAAATATTATCTAGGTAGAGAAAAACCCTTATACATGAACCATTAACATGATTTTTACATAATGAGCATTCAGCCGAGTCATTTGGGACTATTAGTGAGGCCATTATGATTAGCTAAGAATCCCATTAGCTCAGTACCTTGAGTACGACTCACTCATTGTACGCCTGAAGGTAGCTCAC
>JBAJHX010000096.1:6277447-6289787 GCA_037176925.1 Amniataba percoides
TAAGTGCTAACAGGAAAATAGTACAACCACATGAAACCAGATGCTGTGATTCCATTATTTCAGTTCAAAGAAAACTACACAACTCGTATCATGACCGCGACAACTATGAAGGTATTGCTAGGAAGAAGTAATAACTGTGTGTGACGCCCTTTGACCTTCTAGCGGGAGTGATGCAGGTAGGTCGTGACGAAAGCTGAACACAAGTGTTCAGCTGGTGATGTGTGATGTGGTGTGACTGGCGATGTGTCATGGCCGTCCACTAGGCTGAAGCTGACGGAAATGTCACCAGCTCTGCAGGCATTTCGTTAATAATCAAAGTATATGAAAAAGTAAAAAATGTGAAAAATCATTGAAGAAATCAGCTTCAAATGCATCCCAAGAGAGGCATGAACGTGTGTACTAATTTCACTGTGGGCCACTGAGTTATTTTTTGTTTGTTTTGGAGACACTTCCCTCAAATTCACAAGTGTCAACCTCATGGTATTAATAGAGGAAAAGTCAGGGGGTCGACAAGCTTATTAAGATTCATCCCCGGTGAAGATCGGTATAAAATTTCTAAGTAGTCTTTGCTGTTAAGCCGCTGCTGAAGGTTGAAGACAAGAAAACACACAGGCTGCAGTATTGATAGAGACCTTGAGAGCTGGATTTTTTTAGGGGGGATTTGATTGACATGTTTGATCAATACACATCATTGGGCTTTTTGTTCTCCAGTCAAAAAAAAATCTGTCCATCTTGTACTTGCGCATGTTGTTTTGATTTCTGAATAATGTAAACTGAAGTCTGACAGGCTGGCACCACAGCACTCTCGTCTATTTATTGCTCCCAAATGAATCAGATTCATTCAGCTTTTTTTTTTCCCAATCCACGTTTTTTTTTTCCCTCGAGTCACAGGCGTCCTCACGGCTTTGTGCCACTGTGTTTGGAAACCACTGGCTTAATCGACGCACATTTCTTCTTCGCCTCCTCTACCTGTTTCACATGCAAAACTACATCTGGCACAAATGCATGCAAACATTGTTCCTGCTGGGGAGAAACGATTTTTTGAGTTATATCTAAAAAAAACAAAACAAAAAAAAACAAGTGTGACTCAACCGAGCTGCGCTGTTCTCCACTTGTGGGAGGGTCCGTCTAATCCCCAAGCTTGTTGTCAAATCATGTCTCCATAAAAGTGAAGTCATGTTTTTTTGTGGAGCCAGACGTATTCAATTATTGAGAGCCGGAGAAAACGGCAAGAAAGGGAACGTATTAGTCGCTGAAATGAGGTGCAAGCCGACCAAACATACTCAGGAACAATCAGAAACACGGGACGAAAACCTGGTTCCTACCACTTACATCATCCTCAGACCTAATGGCACAGTCTGTTTCTCTCCTTAAAATGTCACACCAAGGTACCGTAAACACAAGCATCGCAGCGCGGCGGGGAACACCCGAGCAGACGCTCCAAGAGGGAAAGTGCAGCACGACCAGAAACAGGCTCCACAAAAGCCCACAATTTAACTGCTGTTTACCGCGTAACAAATTCTGTGCATTATTTCTAGTACGGGGCTCATCAGGCATTCCTTTTGATGTTTAATGAGTCTACGACGGGCAAAAAGAGCCGAGTCATCCTTAACCCAAGATGGCTGTCGAGTGATGTAGTCTGCGACTTTGCCATTAATCCTGCCAGCCGTCGGGGAAATGATGAGAGAAATATGGGCTATCACAGTCATCTTCCTCAGCGGCGGTAGATAGGAGCCGAACTACAAAGCGCTCGTTAATGCAGGCCATGCCGCGGCGGAGGACGGGAATCAGGGAAATCTCTGGATCACAGTTTCTTTGTCTCTCTCTTGGTGTGTGTGTGTGAGGCATTTAAGTGACTGACAGATTGACAGAGGAGGATCATATTATTAATTCAGCAACACACACACATACAGAGGCAAAGATAAGCTTGAAATAGAACAGTAATTGTTGCTGTGGTGATGAGATGTGCTAGCCTCGTTGTTTCCAGACAGCAGCCGCCAGATTTTGCAGAGGAAGAGAACGAAAGAGAGCAAGACGGTGTGTGTGTGTGTGTGTGTGTGTGTGTGTGTGCGTGTCAGAGCAGGGAGAATGAGAGTGTGTGTCACACAGCTCTCTCTACTGCTCTATTATGTGGATCATTACAGTACGCTATCATTAAAAGTAACTTCCCAAGGTCTGGACTGAAGGACAAGTCAATCTGGATGAGTCTGCCGCTGCACAAAGACTCAGCGGTGAACAAAAGGTGCAGCTCACCGCCTAATTCTGCTCTCCGGGCTAAGAGTACCCCTTCCACTTTCTCTTTTATCATCGCGGCTCCTTGTGAAATGCCAGTCCATCGCCTCCAATACCATGCATTTTATTGTTGAGCGAGCAAAGAGCATCCTGGGGGCAACGGGGCATCTTTTGAAAGTGCATCGTGCTAAGAAAGCACACATGCACGCTTCACCTCATGCACACACACGCCCATCCGACTACAGCGTCCGGTTTCTCAGCAGTCGTCAACAGTGATTGCATCTATCAGTTCTAGCGCACACTCAGGTATTTGAGACATTTGCTGTGGAAATGCGGCAGTTTAGTTTGGAGGAATGCTCAAATAAAATCAGCCCTTTCATATCTCTTTGAGTAAGCAAGTGATGTTTCCTACATTGGAAGATTCGAATAATGGTTACGGTATTTCATACATTTACTGGTTTGGTAAATCCCTTCCTCTCAAATATTTCCCTTACTAAAAACTTCTGCTGGCAAACCTTCAATAGAAACAAAAATGTCAACTTCTGCAGACTTCGTGTGTAGATGTTATTTTTTGAGAGGCCAAAATAAAAATTTACACAGTTAAAGGAAACAGTATTTATCGCGCAAAACTTTAGATTCACTTCACTGCCCCTTGTAAGGACCTTAAACCCAAACCCCAATTTGGAGGAAAAGTATCTCTGCAACAGTGCAAAAAATGCTCCAGGCAATGCACCATACATACAGTATCTCTGTATATTGATAAGTTTGCACTGTCGGGTGCGTTCTTCCCATTTCATGAAATTAACTAATACTGTCCTGCGTAAAAATATGCAAGATAAGACCAATCTAAGATTTTGCTGAGGAGAAAATTTTAGATCAGAGTAGCAGGGGTGATGAAAAAAAAGTGCCGGCATGCTTCGGTGTAAGGAAAAGTGTAACTTCTCAAACACCTGTACCTTTAATGTTGAGCAGATGTGTGCATTCAGCAAAGGCAGCGTACAATGCGGCTGAAGGAGCACTGAGGTGAGAAGTTCATGATGAGATATCCAGAGGATAATGATGGCAATTCCAATAACTCGCCTCGCTCGCTGCACACCCACTCGCTCACGGTGCAGAATCTTAATCCTGGGCTCTAATCCTGCTGACTGAGAGGACCCAGAGAGCCATTTATAACAATACAAGTAATAAAGAAGACAGCACAAAATACATCCCCGCCGTGTTTATGACAGGACACCCAGATTACATCAGCTCTGACACCGGGAAAATAACTAAAGTGCAACACAGCTATATGGCAAGCCTTGTTGCTTTATGTTATAAGCTGCCATTAAGTCTCTGCATCAATGTCTGTTTCATGTATATTTATGCAGACAGCAACGGAAGCATTTTTCAGCCTGAATCCATTTTCGGGTCTTCCGCACAGATTATGATGAAGCGTTTATTAAACCTTGACCTCCTTCGCAGTGAATGGAGGGACGGCGTGTCGGCATCACGCCAGGATATTACACAGAGCGGAAAAGTGACAGAAAAAGTCCGTCACAGGTGAAAAAACAGCCCGCGCTGATGAGAGTATGGAGGTATGTTTGTGTTTCTGCAGCCGGGGGGATTAGCCGCTCACCCCCATCATGAGGCCATATTGGCTATAACTACCGTTTAGAGCGGGTGACTCTGCAGGGAAAAGAGCTGGAAACAGAACGTGCAGCGCTCCTAATTGGCGAAAGACCGAGGGAGTTTGAGGGGTTGAAGGATTTGGGTGCTGAGGGATAGAGACTCTGTTGGTGGCTCTGTGAAAAATAATTTCTGTGAACCAAAAAGCTGCCAGTCTACTACCTCCAGTCTGCCAGCCAGAGAAGTTGCTTGTATATAATATATGTATTTATGTATGTATTCAGTTTGGGACACGGGTTAACAGTGTTCCCTGGAGAGTGTGCAGACACAGTATGAGTTAAGCTTTTGTTTAAGAGACATCTAAGATAGGTGAAGGTGCAGTTGGGTGTCAAACCTCAAAGCTTTATAGGTGTTGATAAAAACACGTCTGAAGCACAACTGCATAAACAACTGTTAAATAGTGAAAGCCGCCTCACAGGCTTACGCATATCTGTAGTCCTCTTTCTTTACCCTTTGATCAGAAATCCTCTGATCCAAATCCCAATTTTACCAATTACAGACTCTTATTTATTTGTTTTTACTTTTGAATAAGGGGGTTTGGTAGAAAAAGTCTACTTTGAGCATTTTTTTTCACTGAAACTCTCAAACCGGATCACAGAAAGATCACACTGGCACAGAAGTTTTCAATGATATTCAGGCCCTGGGTTATTGCACATATTGTCACTGTTATAATGTCTCCAAAACTTCAACTTTAAAAAAAAAATAAATAAATAAGAGAACACCTTGTTTTATTCAACATTTTTAGTTATAGTAGCTTTGGCTGAACCCAGAAAATAGTTTATAATCCTTGAGCTTCATATTAAAAAATTACAGTGATACAAACAGAAATAAAAACTCAATACACTGAAAAGAAAAACAAAAAAAAAAAAACAAAACGGGGGAGAAAAGCAGAGGAGGAAAACAAAAAAAAGGCGAGGGACGAAAGATGAAGAGACCCAGTTAACCTGCAGCGTTCACACAGGATGCCTGCACTGGAGGCTGACTTTCAACCCATTGTGACAGGGGAGAGACTTCATGTTTCTCATGAGCAGCAAATCAGTCATGCGCTCCGAGGTGGTGGTGGTGGTGTGGGAGGGGGAGGGGGGGGGGGGGACAAGATGGGAGAGAAGGTCGGAGGAGCCGGAGTGACCAGAGAAGGAGAGAGTCCGCTGCAGAGGCCGAGGGATTTTTTTGTATGTGCCAGTTGTGTTGACACTTTTTGGGCAGGAAGTCAATGGAGACAAGCATGGAGGGTAAGC
Source organism: Amniataba percoides (assembly GCA_037176925.1). NCBI lineage: Eukaryota > Metazoa > Chordata > Actinopteri > Centrarchiformes > Terapontidae > Amniataba > Amniataba percoides. The sequence goes on from JBAJHX010000096.1 coordinate 6,282,583, forward strand.
TTTGACATGTCTGTGGCTTAGGGGAAAGTTAGCTCTCAGACACACTCTAACGCTGTCAGGACAGAAGGGAGAATGAGTCAGCGCGGCCCGGAGTCGAACGGGAGAGGAGGTAACACGCGAGGAGGGGCGAGGGAGGGGAAGCCGTTGGCGGCGGCCAGGGATGTTGACGGTCCCCATGACGACCCCATGACAATCTGGCTCAGCTGCGTGCTGTGACCTGTTAATAATGTCACATAGGTGTTCACAACAAAGGCGGAGAGACTCCTCATGAGCTCCGGAGCAAACAACCGTGTAATGAAGCTTACATGTCCCAGCAAGCTCAGAATAATATTTGACTGGAATAAAAATCTAAAGTTATCTCCCAAACAAACATTATTCGCTGTCAAGTCTTTTTCTCTCCTTTCTTCTTGCGATAAAACTCTCAAAGGGCTGTAATGAAGATGTCTGGAACAGGATATTTTACCGCGAATCAATACAAGTTATTATCAAAGATGACAGTCACAATAAATAAAAGGACAGAAAATCTTGAACAGGGAACTTTGGTAGAAATTAAACAACTGAAGAAATCGAGGGAGCAAATATTCTAAAAATGAGGCCCATAAAATGTTTATTAGTGTGTTTTGCTGCGCTGCAAATTATTCTGGCATATTTGCAGCTGATGCCAGCACAACCAGTATGAATATTTTCACTGGTGCATCATCTGCTGAAAATGTCCCGAACTGCATCAATTAATCAGTGAATCTATAAATTATCAGAGAATAATGAAAATGTTAATGTTTAACTGGTTTGCCTTGGTCTAAAACCAAATGATTTTCACTTTCCAGAAATATTTTTAAAGTTTGTGAGGAAAGTCTTTTTTTTACCTAAGTTATTATCAAAATTATCAGGACAATTTTCTGTTGACCAATTATTCAGTTAATCAAATAAACATTTTAGCACTATCACTGAACATATGAATAAAAAAATATCTTTAATATATAATGTGTATAATTTTTCTCCCCCTTTTTTTTCAAGCACCAACATGAACATACACATGCATACAGATATACACATGTACGCAAAATCGCTACACAAACCACAGATGAGGCAGCTTGCAACAGCGTTCTGTGAAGTAGAATCGATGTGTTTTCATAACCTCTCTAAACCAGTGGCTGTGCACAAGACACCGGAATCTATTTTTTCTCCCCCATTTGCACATGGCCCAGTTCAAAAAGCATGCAAATCCATTGCAGTTTGACTCCCTTCTCAGCAGTCCACAGTGAAATCTGCGACGGATACATTGATTGTGGAAGACAGACAACCTCAGGTATGTGCGCCGAGTTGAAGGCAGCAGGAGAGGGGCAAAAAAAAGAGACCTCATCTATCCTGCAGACAAATTATGTAACAGGCAGACTACGGTATCCAGACCTGAGGAGTCAAACCTGAAAGGCATTTCAGGCAGGATGTCTGCTGAGCAAGTGGATCATGATGTAACGTGATGAATCTCCGGGAAGACACGGAGTAAGGTTGTTAGTGGCTGCCATGTTTTCAGACAGCAACCTGTACTGCAGCAGGGATGCACAGCTAACATGGCATGTACACTCACCCGCACACCAATGCATCCACTTCTACATATGAAACCACATGCAAATGTAATGAATGCACAAATACTTTTTTCTGCAGGTTGACATAATAGCGTTTTCCAACTCACACTGGTCATTACTCATGTGCATTTTCAAACAAATTCACACAAGTAGATAAAAAATGCAGCTATAAAGGTTAAAACACACTTTCTTTATTGTATTCTGTTGATAAATTTTTCATTGATTATTGTTTATTCATAACAATTGCTCCACCTGAGGTCCATATGGAAAGTAAACAATAATCAATAAATCATTCCACTAAGTATATACTAAAAAGATATTACAATAAAGAAGAAGAAATGCAAGGTATCTTCAGAAACAGTCAATTAACAGCTGCCTCCCTTGCACAATGCAAACACACACACACACACACACCTTCCTCTGTGGCACACACAGAGGGCAGACAGAATATCCTCGCTCCTGATTCTCTCCAACCTTGGACCTTTCCAATAATCACAACCAGACGAGCGCTCGACACCCAGGATGATCACAGCTCTAATCCCCATACTCATGTGGGGTAAAGCTACCAATTGTTGCTGTAGAGTAATTGCTCTGCATAGTAATTATCCTCCATAAACACTGCTGCTACATGCCCCCCTGAAGAACCAGCTGTAATTATTTCCTTTGAAAGGGAATTTTTCATTGCCTTAAATGAAACCACTTAGCGGATGGTAACTTTTAAGGTTTTGCAGTTGTGTAATGAGGGGATATTCTTGTTAAATGGAGCCTCGGCAGGCTCTCCTTTGAAAGGGTGATATTGGTTCGAAAGAGTGTGAGAGAGAAAGAGGAAGAGGGAGAGATTATGGGAGAGCTGGGAGGTATCGGCTGTAGGCAGAGAAGTGGAAAGTTTATCGTCATTTCAAGGTTGTGCGGGATCCTATCTACCTGTGAGGCTTCATTGACCACACTGCTCTTCATGGGCTATAAAGAACAAACTAACAATAGCCTGCTGGCCCCACACGCACACACACACACACACACACACACACACACACACACACACACACACACACACACACACACACCTGTATTTACACACTAATTCCTCCCTCTAATGTGTTCTGCAGCAAATCTCCGCAGTGGCAGCATGACGCATGCTGACACCTCTATATAAATTATGAAAGCATAGACCAAATCAGGCATTAGTCTCTGTCTAGCTCTAACAAAAGCACACTGAGGCCACCTTCAAGCAATCCAATGGTGAATTAAAAAGCGAGGATAAATCAAGCTGTCAAAGATTTTGCATCGACCTGCAAACTGCCAGATTAAAATAGTCTCTGTGCCTACAAAAGCTTTGCCAATAGTCCCTCGACAGCTCTGCCACCCACTCCCTGTGGTTCGACAGCACAGCACCGACCACGCGACCCAACCTTCACCGACGGAGCGAGTGCACAACCCCAAATCAATTAGTCGTGAATTACGCTGTTTGAGGAGGGTTATTTATCTCCACCAATATCCACAAGGAAAGACCATAAGGGGTTTTGGAGGACAATGATTAATTTAATCAAGTGTGAGTGAACTTTCTCCAAAAATCATGCTGCTCCGACAGATAATCCGCTTTCCCTGAAACGTTTCCAACAGGATTAGCCCCCGAGGGAAGCCTGGATGCGTTCTGCAGGAGAGAAAGGGAGAGAGAGAGAGAAAGAGAGAGAGAAAAGAAATGCAGACAGAGAGACAGTGAGTGGAGATGCAGAGAGGAGAACAAGATAGAGAAGGACAGCGAGACAGGCAGATGGAGATGGGGAGGGACAGAGGGAAGGTTGGAGGCTAAGAAAAAAAGATGTGACGGGGAAAAGTCAAATAAAAAATATATACAGTATCAAGATAGGTTCATTTCAGTTCAGATGAAGGGTCGGGACAGATGTAAAGTACAAGAGATGGAGAAGAGGGATGGATGGACATTGACAGAAAACAAAAAAAAATCTTACTTGTGGTCCGATCAAGGTGGGAAAGTGAATAAGTACGAAAATTTCCTCCTTGACCTCACTTTAGGATTGAAGTGACCGTGTCTCTCTTAGCTGAGACTCTGGTGTATTTTGAAGTGACCTGACATTTTTCCATCTACGTGGGGGAGTTCTCATGTTTTAAAAGCTTGCGAAAAGATTTGTCATAAATGCTTTTTGAATAAAAAAAAAAAAAAGAAGAAGTTTTACAATCTGAAAACTCGGCAGCTCTTTTGGAATTCCTGAAAAGCCGACATTTTGAAAAAAAAAATCATCTCACAGCAACATTATGTTCCACGGGCAAGAAGCTGTATGAAAAGAGATGAAATGAAGCCATATTATTAAATAATATTCAAAAATCCACAATAGTAGGCAAATATTCCCCCAGAGTGCTTATAGGCAAATGATCTTCGGGAAAAAAAATTGCAGCATAAATCAGAATTGTGAATTAAAGTGGAAATAGGAAGAGGGTGGAGCTGAGCAAGATTGCATTTACAGCAGCCTGAACAGCAGCTTGTACAGAAGAAGGTGTCCTAATGGCTCACAATAAATGCTCAAGGAGGTTTGCCGAATGTAAGATTTCTGAATTGCATTACAATCTCAAGAGTCTCTCAAAGCTCTACAGCTCTCCAAAGTCCGCCTCTGGCCCGATAATTCAACTTCCTATTTAAAATCTATGTTGTGCCAGGCTCGAGGTTACGACTGCCAATGGGGCGGCGCTGAGCCGCACTGAAAGCTGTAGCCTTTGATTAAGCTCCTCTATTCCAAGCCTAATGCCCTGGCCTTGAATTATTCACCGAGTTGGTGGAGAGGGGTTGTGCATGCTACAAGCTTGCTAAGTGTGTTAGCCTAAAAAAACATAATGCAATAAAGCTCATCCATGCATAATGGATGGCAGAGCGGGGCTGGGCGCTCTCTGTCGTGGGAAGACAGAATTAGAGAGAGGGGATCAGAGGGAGGCAGCTCAACGCCGATGTTGCCAAATCACCGTCCTTCCATGCCAGGGCACTCTCCGGCCACAACCCCTCCCTTTCTGTCCGCCGCTTTCTCTTTCTATCCATCCAGCACAGCTTTAGCACAGCTTCTTTCAATTTTAAGAGAAATGACAAGTGGAGGACATCACTACACAAAGAATTAGGAAGTCAACGCAGGTCACAGAGGAGTCAATACAGCTCAGGGAGAGATTAGGCTATGGATTTTTTTCAGGTTTATTTGAGTTACTTTTCCACCTTAAGGAGGACCATAATGAATTTTGCTGGTTATAATTAATTCTAATACACTAAGATAATGATCTCTGTGTCACATGATTTCATGCGGTGTATTATGCAATCAACACCTCTCCGGTTTTAGCATGCCAGCACAGCTCTCCCTCTCCGCAATTAAGGAACTGATTGTCCCTGGGGTGTTGCATGTCATATATGCTCATTTATCACCTCCTGGTGTAGCATCGTTTTAAAAGTCCAATTCACACCTTCAGAATCTATCATACTCATCGTGAAGGCTTCGCAGGCCTAGAATATTCAAGGTTACAGTCTGGAAGAAAGAATCGGATGTGCGCCTCGAATTCAGCCTCCATCATGGTATTGATTTTTCTGTGTGGGTGCCTCAAATGTCTCAAACTCAGTTGTTAATTTTCAGCTTGTTAATCTCAGCGTGGGGACAAGAAAAGGGGAAGAATGACGACGGCGAACACAAGAGGGGAAATCTCAAGCCCAGCCAGACCAAGGAGACGAGGCTCATTCCAGAACGATCATTTGGAGGTTATCTTTGAACAGCCGGTGCTTAGTGAAGAACAGGAAGAAGATGGAGAGGAATGCAGTGTTTTCTTCTTTTTTTTGATGCTTTCATTTGGCTTAGCGAGCGATACACTGTGATCTGGCAACCAAGGTTGGGGAAGTGTGTGATTTGCATCTTGTTGAGCTCCTGAGGAGGCAGCATGTTGTGTTAATAAGCCAGAATGGTACTCAGTATGCTCTTCACACGCTTTATTTTACTTAAAGAATCTGTTTGACTCTACTTACAGCTTTAGTGCAGATGTAGCTGCTGTTCAACAGTTTTTTTTTTTACAGGAGGACAACCTCATAAAAAATAGGAACAATTTAGATTTCCACGACAGACAATGTGTTCAAGTGTCCTTGAGCTGGACACTTAACTTCCCATCTCACTTAGTGATCTAGATAAACACTAAAAATACATAAATTTCCAATGTCAATGTTCTTTTTCAGCCTAATTCCAACATAAATAGAGGGTCTGGAAACAATATCAAATGATTAAAAGAATCATTTTGTTTGTTACTCCCAGCTTCCAGTCTGAAGGTCGGCTAGAGAAAGGAAAAAGAGTTTTATGCACACGGATACAGTGTGTAAATAAACTGCTAAAAACCAAGCAGAGTGCTGTTAAGCATGCATAAGCCCTTTGAATTAGTCTTCCTGATCTGCCTTGGATGACAGCCGTTCGCGCAGGCAGAATGCGATATGAGAGCATATCGCCACAACACAGACCGTTCCCTTATGTCAACTCTTCCTCTCTGCACACAAAACCAACTTTGGCACTGTTCACTCATTATTCCACACCACCACTAACATGCAAACTCAAATATTACCGTCACTGAGCTGCGGCTGAATGGTTTTCAAGCGTAGTTCAGGGCGAGGGGGATGATCTGCTGTTATCAAGACATCCTGCCCCTTCAGTGTTTGCCTTTGATGTTATAGCAGTGAATTTCCTCTGAGACACTTCAGAGCTCCTTGACGCTGCCCGTTCTGTTCTCCACCCGGCAGCATGTAAATGGCTTCAGGATTCATCAGATATCGCATCTCATAAACCAGACCTCTGTCGTCTTTACAGTTGGCTTACCATTGATGGCATGGCTTTAAAAACATCCAGTAAACCGCCTTATAAATATAAAACCAAAGGGGAATGCAGTAGTAGATACTGAAGACAATGGGAGCACTGTTAAAATCAAACACCCAGACCTTCTTCCTGTGTATTTTTCTGGCTTATAAATAAAACAGATTATTGGCACTTGAACTTATGTTACCCCACAGTGGTTCCAACAACAAACACAGGCTACCTTACAATAAAACCAAATGAGTGAGTGCTCCTGAGTGGGAGACAGTGTACTTTGGTGGATTGAAGCTTTTATGTATTGTAGATGTTTGCTGAGAAAAAAAAACAAAAAAATAAACAATCGGCCTTCGGGGACAAAAACAAAGTTGAAAGTTGAAACGTCTCCCTGCACTATTGCAGCAGGGACAAGAGGGGAGTAGGAGGAAGAAGAGCGCAGAAGATCACCCGTGTTTTACCCAGTGTGGTGCTGATGCTGGCAGACAGATGGGGCTGCCACGGTGCCCGATGTGTGTCACCAACACTTGCGGGTGTGTGGTATTGGAAGCTGGTACGTGATGCTTGTCTGCAGCTCGGGGGCTGAAGAGTCACACACACAAATATTTGGGTCAGTTTGTGTGTTATATATCTCTGCATGCTCCTGTGTATGCATGTCGTGTGTGTGTGTGTGTGTGTGTGTGTGTGCCTTTTTAACATGTGGCCTTTACATGTCTGTGTCCTCACCAGTGTGTGTGTGTGTGTGTGTGTGTGTGTGTGTGTGTGTGTGTGTGTGTGTGTGTGTGTGTGTGTGTGTGTG